>JALPQI010007290.1:0-49699 GCA_025490895.1 Thaumatotibia leucotreta | reverse complement strand
CATAGCGGAAATGGTTAAGGGACATAATATATCACGGCTGTTAAAAAGCGTCAAACTAATAAGTTTGTTGTGGCCGAACATTTGTTGGAATCCGGACCAAACCACTGGATTAAGCTCCATAACCCGAAAGTCCTATCAACCGAACGTATACATCATAGCCGAACAGTACGTGAAGCTATCGAAATTAAGAAACATCGGAATATTAATCAAAATGAGGGGCAAGGAATCTCGTCATGGAATCCCATTTACAAATGTAAGCGTGGTGAAACATCCATTTCAAAGCCATAAAAACACTCGCTTGTGTTGAGTGTAGGCTTAATGACAACCCTAGCCTAGAAGTGAATACTTAATCAAAACCAAGTGCGGGTTGTTCGAAAAACCCGCGCAGCTCGAAGGTGTTGATACATTTTCTCGCCAGTCTACCTGCGACCACGGATGTGACGTCATCCATCCCCGAAATGTCAGGATAAAATTAAACGTAAGTTTACACGATTAACACCCGTTTGTCATTAAAATGAGTGATAAATCATGAAAATTTAAATCAATATATTGATTGAGCGCAGTAAAAATAATTTTAATCAACTATAAAAACCCAGTTGAAATTTATTAAATGGTTTAATGCTCAGACAGATTTTTAATTTTTGTTAGAACTTCTTCATTTTGCAAATTCAAGGACCGCTTTCTAGAGTTTGTGTGGTAAGGGTAGAGTCGCATATTGTTATTAATTTTCATACAAAGCACAACCCTAGTCTCTTCGTATAAACTCTAATCTACCACTGTATCAGTCACAGTACGAGTATGTTGGTTAAAATTTACTTTTCCATGCTATTGAATTCTACTAATCACTCACTTTGTATGAGGAGATACATTATTTAATAGATATTTCGATGTTGGTACTGTATAATTCTGCCGGATTTACCAGTAGGCCAAGTAGGCCATGGCCTACTTGGCCTACTGGTAAATCCGGCACTGTGAATAGTTGAATACTCATTACAGTTATATGTTTTGTAGATCAAAATAACACTGTCACCGCCCTTCAAGAGGGCGTTGCGAAGCCATGATAGTAGCGTAGTCACTTGAGTGATCTATGTTGAGCTGGACATGTTTATCTGTCGGTGCGGAGAATTCCAGAGTTGCGTATGTTACCTCCGGAGGGTCCTGTCAAGAGAAATGATAAGTTCTTAGGCTGAACGAGAGAATCACAAATAAATCAATAACTGTAGATAAATATCATCGTTGGACAATGAATAATATGAGACATCATCATCATCATCATGTCAGCTGAAAGACGTCCACTGCTGAACATAGGCCTGCCCCAAAGATTGCCACAATGACCGGTCCTGTGCCACCCGCATCCAGCGGACTCCTGCGATCTTCACCAGGTCATCAGTCCACCTTGTGGGGGCCTACCCACGCTGCGCCTTCCGGTACGTGGCCGCGACTCGAGAACCTTCCCTTCCCAACGGCCATCGGTTCTATGCGCAATGTGCCTCGCCCACTGCCACTTCAGTTTAGCGATTCGGAGAGCTACTTCGGTTACTTTGGTTCTACTGCGGATGGTCTCATTTTTAATCCGATCTCGCAGAGAGACTCCTAGCATAGCCCTCTCCATTGACTTTTGGGTGACTTTGAGCCTTCTTATGAGGCCCATTGTAAGCGACCACGTTTCAGTCCCATATGTCATCACTGGCACCACACACTGATTAAAGACTTTCGTCTTCAAACACTGCGGAATATTGGACGAAAATATGTTTCGTAGCTTCCCGAACGCTGCCCAACCGAGTCGGATTCGACGATTGACCTCTTTCTCGAAGTGGGACCTATCTAACTGGATAGTTTGATATATATGAGACAGGTTCATAATAATTACTTATGATGGTCCTATTTTATCCATTTATCTTAATACGCGTCAATTTCGCATTTGCATACTTGTTAGAACGTGACCACAACGACGACAAATGATAATCACGGTACCATCGTAAGACTACATACATCATCGCCTGTGATGGTCCGCTGCTGGACGTAGGCCTCTCCTATTAACTATGCGTATAGACGCATTAGGAGCTAAATGCCCATAATCACCACGCTGGGCAAGCGGATAAGCGATCGCAGTAATGTGTCCACTCTGATGAGTCTGATGACGCTGCTGCGCATCATTAAATAATGGTCAGTCACACTTCAATCCCTTAGTCGACTTAAGAGTCGTGCGTGTCGTAAGCGACACCCGCAGGAGGAGTTGGAGTGGTAACAAATGTATTCTTACTGCCGTCACCACACGGCCGTAAGCCTACATATAGAGGGTTACCATGCCATGCTTAAGAAACTCAGTTTAGGTCGAGAGAAAGGCAAAAGGCTATATGAGTCGTATTTTACTGTCCTTTTCCCTGAAATGAATCGCATTAGTACGTCATGATAAGCCGTGTGGTGACGGCAGTAAGAATACATTTGTCACCACTCCAACTCCTCCTGCGGGCAGCAGCGTAATCATAGTGGACACATTACTGCGATCGCTTATCCGCTTGCCCAACGTGGTGATTATGGGCATTTACCTCCAAATGCGTATAACGCATAGTTAATAGGAGAGGCCTGCGTCTAGCAGTGGACTATCATAGGCCGATGATTAGGGTTAAGATTTTGGTGGCAATTATTGAACACACAGCAGTGGAGTCGATGTTACTAATATTTTTTACTTGAATAAATGATTAATTTATACAGTAATAAATGGATGATGTTTAGTTCAAGCTGGATTCATCAAAGCATTTAAAGAAATAAAATGTATTTAATTTTGAGTATCTAAAAAAATATTAAATTGCAATAATAAATGATAATATTTGAGAAAATCTACTGATATCGTTTTCAAGATTCCAGTTTCCCCGAAGCCCCTAAATATCATTTATTAAATTATAAGCAATATTATAAAAAATGCCCACTGAATTTAATTTCACAAGTAGTCAAAAATTGAAGGAAATTATTTAAGACTTAAAATGGGCGAGACTCTGTTCAAGAGATTTATTATTTGAAGAATTAATTAATCAATCAATAAAAAAAATTGCAACGACTCCACCGTTCTCTTTTTTTATTTTTATTATTATTTTTTTTTATGTTGGCACAACAAAGTGGCTCCACTCCACCTGATCGTAAGTGAAAAGTAGAGCCCAAATCGCGGCGGCAACGAACAGGAGACAATCAGTAACCTGTTAGTTGCCACCGCCTTGCTGGCTCGCTAGATGCTTCACCTTCACCTAATGCCACCAAAATTCCTAACTTTACTGATGATGATTACCCCCAAGAAGCAAGATGGGCAGATGACGCAAGCACGCCCTGTTTAACTTACCTGTGTGAGATTCCCAGTATCGCCTAGTCTGTTCAGACTTCTTCGCCATCGCCACCACACCGTCACCACCACCACGATGACCAACATCGCTGCAGGGGTGGCTAGTACCAATGGGAGGTTGATGGTACCTGAAATGGCGAGCGCTTCGATAGTTATAAACAAGGAGCGGAATTCTTCATAGCAAAAACTAAACTGTCAGATCGATTAACCGAGGCGTTTTATCGACTATCGATAAATAATTGATATTTCACGAAACGTTGGTTATTTTTATTTTTATTTAATTTATTTACATCTTACACAAATTGACTTAGTTTCACGGTATAGCTCAATTAGCGCAATTAGTACTTTATTTTAATAAAGATTTGTCAATATGTGGGTCAACGGCGACAGTGTCATACACCAATCGTACGTTCGGTGTGTGCGTTGAAAAGCTACGTTGCCAGTTCGCTGAAAATGCTAATTATACGCCACAATACATAATTGGCCGACCGAGTCTTACATTTTTCATAAAATTTCCAACGTTAATAATGATGTCCCTAATTATCTGAAACTTATTAATTGTCCACTGTAAACAAAGGCACAATTCCATCATTTTAACGATGTTTCATTAAATGTAATTTTGTGCATCGATAGTCGATAAAACACTTCGTTCAATCCCTCTGACAGTGTGATTTTTGCTATGAAAATTCCGCGCCTTGGTTACCTATAAGTTATAAACCCTCACTCCCTTATTCATAAATTGATTCCTAACTTAGCAATCACGTAAGTCATTTGTCATTTTAGTTTGTCGTTTGTTAGCAATTGTTAGACCCATTGTTCGTTTTTTTAGGATTAGTAATTAGGTAAACAAAGAAGCAGTCACCGACAACCTTTCTTCTTAGGACAAAATATTAGATGTTAGGAATTTTCACCAAAACGACAACTTAAGAGGCCTTTGATTTTAGTTACTTTTTTTAATCTACACTCAATACAAATAAAAATGGGTCACTTTCTGTAGAGGTCGACCCTTTTTTATTGTTTGCTAGTTTATTGCTTATTCGCCGTGTTCTTTCAAAGTCATCAGACTCCCCACTGACATGCTATGCTTTATCAATTTCGTGATCTAAATGCATCAAGTTTTCTTCACATTTAGCCACATTCTTAATACATTAAGTCCAAGTTTCTGCTTTTATATTGGAAAATGCTTGCAGTACTAATATTTTATAGAGGCAATTTTTAAATCTTTATTCTTGCTGGCTATATTATTAAAATGATTTAATTACGAAAACGACTTGCCATTCGTCATGCCTAAGTATTTGAATTGTTACCTGTTCCCTTATCATCGTCTGCCACAGTTGTACTGTTATTTAAAAAGTTCTCTTGTACATCTATCGTCCCACTACTCTCACCTTCATGTGAATCTTTTCCATGAATCAGATGTATCACATTCGATCTCCCAAGTTCACGGTACGAATCAATGATAGTAACGCCATCTACCGGCAGGCGAGCCAAATGGAAATCTTGAGCGCAATATAGTTGCATACCGTCATGGGACTCGTTTAAATGTAATATCAAATTATTGGTGTTCGTTATGGCATCAAACTTTTGATATTCGGCTAGCTGTACTTCTGAGCTTGGTCCTGAAATTTGACAACGTTTAAAATTTTTCGATATCCCTAAATCGTTAACCATTTCGGTTGACGGGTTATATGATCTCGGAAATCTAGACGTCGGTAGGGAATTTCACTCCTTGGCAGTACGCATAAGAAAAGAAAAGACGAAGTACTTTGTGCGAATTAATGGAATATCTACCAAGTAAGGATGGAACCCGCACGTGCGTCTAGAAGTTCAATGGTAAAATTGGGATGGCGGAATAAGCTCATGAAGCTCTTGAACACACTCCCCGAAACGCAATCTGTAGAATATCAACCTAGCATTGACATTTCACAAGTTGCAGAACATTCTCAAAATTGCAGGAATATACTCGGAAATTTCCGAGAATTTTCATGAGAATTTAAGAGTAAGTTCTTATTGAGAAAGGTTCCATGAGAACTTATAAAAAAGTGTTATGAAGGATATTGTATTTCACAATTGAGTAAACAATTCATAAAATATACCTTTAAAGATATGTTTATCCCCTCATCAGTGACGACAAAAATGGCGAAAAATACTTCGTAGAGCCCAGTTCGGGCCGTGTCACAGACAAGGGTTGCCAGGCCACCTATTGCTAAGAAACTGCACGCACAACGGCTCTTTCGCACAACGGCTGCTCAAGGCCAAGTTTTCTGTCTGTCCTATTTCACTAGCTACACACCTCAATGAGTATGCAAGAGACAGGTATACATTAGTCAGCTTTATTACTCAAACCACATGTGACCAGCGATGTCCAAATCGGGCTTCGCCACAGATGCGGGCGGCTGATAAAAGTTAAAATCGGGCCTGGCCACTGACGAGGGGATATACAACGGTTTTGGTATGATTGGATTGCTTGTAAAATTTAAATTGCCGAGAACATTCTCTATAGAAGTTTCGCAACTTATGAAATTTCTCCTCGGTACATTGGTATACCGACCTTGTATGTACCAAGTGAGTTGTTGTCCGTCCACAGTTTTCGACCCTCTGCAAGCAAATTGCAGTGTGCTGTTTTCTTCGAAGTACACAGGACTGGACTGGGGAGTCACGGTCACGAACGATTTCTCTGTAATCATCAAATAAATAAATATCTGGAGACATCTTACACAGATTGATATAGTCTCACGGTAAGCTCAATTTCGACCCGGGTATGTCGTTAAACTACGTCCAAAACCACCGGTGTATGGGCAGCAGCATCCCTGTAATGCGGTGTACTAAACTGCGATCGCAAAACCGCCTGCCAAGCGTGGCGATTATGGCATAAACCCCCCATGATGAGTACAAACATATGGGGGAGGCCTATGTCTAGCAGTGGACGTTTAATTTAGCCTTGTGATGTAGGTGGATTATTGTCAGATTTAGGTTATCGTCTTTTCCGTGGACATACCTAAAGTTAAGGAATTCCTGTACTCATTTTGGGATAAAACAATGGATGGTACGACTAGGTCCCAATCTATAGCCCTATGCACAGATGTCATATACCTACCATAGATCAAGCAAACGTATCTACTTAGCGTGTCAAATGAACTCAGTGAAATCCACTGAGTTGTCCGTCTTTAATCGCAGCTTGCAGCTTTCGTGCGTCAAATTTTGTAAGTTGAAGTGAACAAAAACATTAATGATGCCTCCTTAAGTAATATTAATTGCAACAACACAAAAAAATATGAATACTCAAGGGCCTGGGACATATTTAAAATCATAGGCAAGTAACAACTTCAGTACAAAATCTGACACGCTCGGCCGCCATGCAAATGAATGAACTTGTTTCTTCTTACCAAATCTAATTCTGTGGCCCTATGCAATAAAATCGTAACATAGATTTATACAAGCTGTTAACTTTTGACCGCCGGACGGACAACTTTTGTTTTTCCGGCTGACAATAACCCGGGTACCGATGTGAGTGACAATATACAGCACAAATATTTGTGATAAATAAATATACTAATAATGCCCATGCCGGGATTTGAAGCCAGAACATCCAGCTTCGTAGGCAGCTAGGCTACGGAGCTTGACAAAAAAATCCGACTTCAACAGATTTCTTCAAGTTCCCATCATCAGACCCCGACTTTTGGCGCCAACAGGACCATCCCGGGGTAGGTACCCGTTGGATTAACAGGAAATTTGAAGTTTGCTTCACAATCGGAGCCATCGAGTAATATCATCATCATCATCATCATCATCATCATCAGCCTGTGATAGTCCACTGCTGGACGTAGGCCTCTCCTATGCGTATAGACGCATTAGGAGGGAAATGTACATACAAAAAAAGGTTTTTTATTTTGATTTACGGTAAAGTATTAAGTATTCTGCCGTGTGGTGACGGCAATAAGAATTCATTTGTCACCACCCCAACTCCTCCAGCGGGTGTCTTAAGAGTCGACTAAGGGATTGAAGTGTCACTGACCATTATTTGATAAAAGATTGATGATGGGCAGCAGCGTCATCATAGTGGACACATTACTGCGATCGCCAATCCGCTTGCCCAGCGTGGCGATTATGGGCATTTACTTCCTAATGCGTCTAGTAGTAGTAGTAGTAAACACTTTATTGCACAAATCATAAAAATATAACAAACGAAACATATACAATGAAATTGTACAAAGGCGAACTTATCCCTTTAAGGGATCTCTTCCAGCTAACCTTTGAGTAACTTTGCGTCTATACGCATAGATAATAAGAGAGGCCTACGACTATCATAGGCTAATTATGATGATTAGGTAAAGCTGTTATTCTATGTAACTCACCACGAGGTTTAATTATTTTTGCGAATGACACTGTATGCATTGTTTTTGGCACAGTCTTTTCGTTTAATGGTAGACTTTCCTTAACGCAATAATATTTTGTGTTGTTGTCTTTTGGTTCAAGAGTCCACGTTAATCGAAGATTCATTTCTTCACTGCTGTCAGTGCGTTGCATCCTCTGCAGTAACACTGGTTTTGAATAATCCGAATCTGAAAAGACAATGATTTTCTTAAGGTCTGCGATCATATATAACATGGACGTCTAACGCCAGCTCAAAAATGCCTCTAGAAACAATTGTTCAATTGTGCCAAGATGGGCAGGACATAGCGGTTATCTTTGTAAATTTTTTATAGATACTCGTAGAATATAGCCAATCAAAACTTTGATGGACCAATCACAACTACTAATTTTTAAATAGCGGTTTAAGTTTTTATAGGTTGGTATTGAAATTCATTATCCTGATGCATTGAAGAGGGGGTGACACTTGTAAACTAAAATTTAGGACCGTTTTTGAAAGGCAATTTAGTATGGCGTGCGGCTTCCATGTTTTATTTGTTCGTAGCTTAAGGTGCATTTAGACCAAACGAGCATTCTATCCCCCACTCTACGAAATCAACGAATTTCGACAAATCACGTCTCGTGTAACGAATGAATTTCGTAGAGTAGGGGATAGAATGAACGAATGCTCGTTTGGTCTAAAATTTTAAATGCACCTTTTCAACTCTTCCTTCAGCACAATTGCCATCCGATACATCGAAACGGCCATTTTCACTTTTAGGGACACCCAAGTCACGTCAGATTAAAAAAAACCTTAATAGCAGACAGGTTTGTAAAGACCATTAAGTATGATTTATCTTTAGGAACTTAAACATGATCGGCGTTTTTAAGGTCCCTGCCCAATACACCGTACCATACCATGATCGTACCATACCATAGACCATGAATGTATCAAACAAAAAACTATTCTTTGTATTGAAAAGTATAAGGCCGTGTTGGCCGGCGCCGGAACGTCCTAGTGGGCATAGTCTCATACGTTTCAATACAAAGAATAGTTTTTGTCTGATACGTTCATGCTACGGTCATGGTACGGTACGGGCTAGTGGGCAGAGACCTTTAGACACATAATATATCGCGTACAGTTTATAATATAACGCCAAAATCGCGTTTTTATTGAAATTTTGTGCTTAACTGTCGTTGCAATACTGATTGAAATTCAGATTTTATAAACAGCTCTTATAAATGAGTTTATTTCATGGGAACCCTTCCGCAAGGTTCGCATCTCGTTGACCTCAACTAAGTACCTAGTTATAGTTTGTTTTTGGGTATATTAAGTAATTTCATGAATTTATTGTCTTTCTATGTTTCTTAAACAAAAATAAATGATTTATATATCACATAAAAAGAAAAAGGTCTCTACCTTTAATTTGATACCATGACAGGAGATCCCCCACAGGACTCTCGGCTACTACCGTCACATTACAATCTCGCTGTATTTGCATCCTATCATCTAGTTCGTGCATCCATTCATTTGCTGCAACAGAAAATATAATGAAATAGAACTATGAAAACGGGTAAACACTTTACAGGGTTCGCGGTTTGCGCAGACATCGCAGTCATCCGCAGACCACGAACCCTGTACCTAAAGTGTTCGAAACGTCGGAATGTTATCCGTTTTCATAGTTTTATTTCATGTGTAATCCTCGTGGTAACCGAAAAAAATATTAAAAAATATAATGTTTCTTTTTTTTTGGGTTTTCAGTAGTAAACAAGGAATGCCGAATGGAATGAAGGAACCCATTCGTTTCGTCATGTCCGTCTGTCCGTCTGTCTGTCTCCAGCAGCAGTGACCGTTAAAACTGGGCGCTCATCCTCACACTGCCGAGGTTTTCCCGTTGGACTACAGTATGGGGTTCTTCAAAAGAGGTGTGTACAAGTTCTTATTGGGTCGGCAAAGCGCATGTGACACCCCTGGGGTTGCAAGCGCCCATAGGCTACGGTGACTGCTTTCCATCCTTCATTGCCATCATCCATGCTTGCTTGCCACCGACGTGGTAAAAAAAAAAAAAAAAAAAAATTGCCATTTTGTACAGGTGGCTTATGATGGTTCCGTTTTATCCATTTATCGTGCTACGCGTCACTTTCGCACTTGCATACTTGTTAGAACGTGACGGCAACGATGACAAACGATTACACGCGGTACCATCATAAGGCTACAGGGTGCTTAGCCAAGTTGCCAATCGCTAACGCTTTATCGTCAATCGTAAACGAAAAAACTACGATACAGCTATGCTATTCTCTTATTCACACATTCGACGCTGAGTTCGTCAACGAGCTCGACGTCGAGACAGCCTTGTCTAAAATCCTAGCTGTTTTATTTGACATTAGGAATCGAGGCTGTGAGCGAGGTTATGGGCGAGTTCGTCGCTGTTTTTCGTTAGAGAATACGAAGTTCGTACATTAAACGTCAAACTCTCGGCGCAGTGTAGTTCCAGCTCACGCCGCATTCGTCGCCGAGCACTAGTGTCGTTTAAAGTACATTAGTGAATACCATTTTTAAGCTCGACGCTGCCGCAGCGCTGACACAACACAGCGCTGACAGCAAGGCGGTTTCCTTATTTAACAACACTGCTGTTATTGTTATGCGTTGTGTTGTATGTTATGTCATGTTATCCGTCGTGAATCTTTCACTTAATGTCTCATCGGATGATCAACGCTGGCTCACGCCAGCAACATGCTGAGATGAGACCATTTCGTGGCACCTTTTCTTTTTCCTTTGTATACTGTCATATAGCTACTTTGTCCTTTTAATGTATGTAATGTGTGTCACGAATAAATTATTTTCTATTTCTATACGCTACTAAGCGTTTGCGATTGGCAACTTGGCTAAGCATCCTGGTCCGATGACTTTACACCGATGATCGCAGGCAGATTACAGGAGTATTGATGCCCGAAACGTCAGCCGTGTTATTCACTAAGGAAACCGCCTTGCTGTCAGCGCTGTGTCAGCGCTGCGGCAGCCTCGAGCCTAAAAATGGTATTCACTAATGTACTTTAAGCGCCACTAGTGCTCTGCGACGAATGCGGCGTGAGCTGGAACAACACTGCGTCGAGAGTTTGACGTTTATTGTACGAACTTCGTATTCTCTAACGAAAAACAGCGACGAACTCGCCCACAACCTCGCTCACAGCCTCGATTCCTAATGTCAAATAAAACAGCTAGGATTTTAGACAAGGCTGTCTCGACGTCGAGCTCGTTGACGAACGCAGCGTCGAAAGTGTGAATAAGAGAATAGCATAGCAGGATAATATTAAACGTACATTTACGCGATTAAGACCCGTTTATCGTTAACATATGAGTGATAATCGTGAAAGTTTAAATCAATACGAGTATATGGATGACAACGCTTGTACAAGTATTCTAGAAATATAAATAATACTTACAGGAAGTATAATCCAGTAACATAAAAGGCAACACCGCTAATGTAATTTTGAACATAGCTGTTTATTATTTTTATAGAGTTAAATATACATTCTTTAACACTAGGAAGCTTAACAAAACGAAATTTATTAAAATAGGGAAGACGACTATCTTTCTTTTATTCATTTGTCAGGTTTACCAAAAAATATTTGACACGTATATTTTTTTAAGTAATCAATGTATTAAAGGGTCATTCTCTGAAAGTTTGCCTGCAGTCTAATTACCGCGTCCCATGCAAAATACACCCTAAAAACAACCACTAAAATTTCACGGTGTATATGAAAATGGTCGTGGCAATTAGAGTCAACCACAGGCAAACTTTCAAAGAATGACCCTATAGAGATAGGTATATCTATTTGAAATGTTGCATGACGTCACGCTTAGGTACACTTTTTAATTATTTAGTGACGTCACGAGCCGCCACTTTTGAACTTTGACGCACTTTATCTTTGTAAATTTATAGTTGATTGACAAAACGAGAAATAAGTGACTATAGCAAATTACGACACAAGTGCGAAAAACATGAAACGAGTGGCGATGTTTTAAAACACGACCGATAGGGAGTGTTTTAAATCGACACGAGTTACGAATTTCGTTTTTGCACGTGTCTCGTACTATGTTTTTAGTGCAGATGGCCCTCTGAAGTTTTGGACTTGACGTAAAATGACACACTTCTTCCACTAGAGCCTAAAAAAGCCACCATCTGTACTAAAAAATATGTTTAAATAATCTAACAAATGGACAAAAATTTTTTTTTAGCCAGTCGTCATTGCTATTGTTAATTTAAAACAAACACAAATTATTGTTATTTAGTTGAGCACGTCAGAATGTGACACAGTTACGTAAATTGTGGCTATATTATTGTATTTAAATATTTATTATATTCCATACAGTCATACATTGTGGAAAACCGTAAAAGACCGATTGCTCATAACAGGAAACCTATTGGACCGAAATGAGTTATATCTATGTGTATAGTAGCACATCTTTTGTAGTAGCTACATTTTGTCATTTTTGTCGCGACCTGAGCTACAAATATGTATATATTTTTGTTTTAGCCTGTAGGGGTGTCCCACTGCTAGGCAAAGGCCTCTCCCTCAGATTTCCACAGCTCCCGGTTCGGTGCCAAGTCTGGCCAATTGTTGGTGAAGGCGTCCAGGTCGTCCCGCCATCTCCGCCTGGGCCTGCCTCGTCCCCGCCTAGTTTGCGGCATCCACTTGGTGGCTGTAATAGCGGTAGACGTGACCCAATCGCACTTTAGCCTGGCAGTTTTTTCACTCACGTCAGCTATGCGTGTTTTGGAGCGCAGCATAGTGTTCCGGATGCGATCCATTCTCGTTACACCTAGAATGCTGCACTCCATTGCTCGCTGGCAGACCTTCAATTTGGACTTCTGCTACAAATATAAATAAATAAAATAAATAAATAAATATCTTGGGACATCTTACACAAATCAACCTAACCTAACCACGGGTGCCCACGGTAAGCTCAATTAAGGCTTGTGATGTGGGTACTATAGGCGACGATATATATAATAGATATATAGGTACATATAAATATTTAAATACATTGCCTCTCTAACGTACGCACATATTGGCTAGAAAGAGAAGCAAACAGCAAAATTGTAAATTGTAACTTCATAAAACGCGACCGTGATGGCGGCTGTACTACGCCCACCCATTAAATAATTAAACAAGGTCTGTACAATAAAAAAAACTTTATTCTTATTATTGCATACATTTTATTTGAATTGTGACCAGTTTTCCATGAACACTTATTTATGATCTACAAGTGCATTTTAAAACTTACATATAAAATATATGTTCATCCAATGATTGACATTTGGGTCAAAATTCTTTTCGTTGTCTTATTTTGTGTCTCTATAAAACGTGACGCAGTGGTGATTTCTGTATGAGATGATGTTTTGTTTTCATTTCTGATGTATGGATTAAAGTCAAGCATGAAAAGGAAATACAAGTGCACCGGATCTTTGTATACTGAGTCGAAACAGCAATTAAAAGAGTGACATAGTGGTATGAAACAAGACAACGAAAATAATTTTGACCCATTTACCAGATGGCACCCTTAAAATTGAATGCCAATAAAAGGTCAGAATATAATCTCAGAATACTTTAAATTTAATTTGAATAGCTACCAGCTACAAATTAAATGAAACTTAAATAAAAAAACATTGTATATTTTACATTAAAAAGTAGAATAATCATAATTTGCTACTACATCGTAAGAGAGCGGCTTCACTGACGCTGAGCGGAGCGGAGCGGTGCAAAATTGACCGAATTACATTCTTCAAATTCAAAATTCGAAACACTGTGATGCGGTCTCATTGGCCGAGTTCCCGCTCCGCTCCGCTCCGCGTCAGTGGAGCCGCACCCTAAGGCACTGCTATCATAATATAATATATCTATTCAATGTCATGCTTTTCCTCAATCACAATTACAGATATATTTATTTTTTAAACATAGTACTCGACCTGAGAGGCATAAGGTCGGTTCTGTGGGTATGAGATATATCTAAATTCGACCTTGTCTCAAAAGCATACAGTTACACTTACACGTCAGAGAAATTGCTAAATCCGACCTTATGCCGAGTTATCCATAGTAGTAGTCCATATCGAGTTAAGTGCATTACATTATAAATAAAAATACTTAGTTACGGACGGATTTAACAGACTTAGAAATATGTAGATGCTCGGTAATAATAGTACATTTCGATACAAGTGCAAAAAAAATTGTTTCGACGAGGGTGAAAGTTGGAGCCCGATTGAAACGAGGGCGACAATCACCCGAGTTAAAAATAAGTTTTTACACGTGTATAGAATTTTTCCTAACAAGTGCCTTAAAAAGAGAAATTTACGCACGCGAAGCTAGTGCACAAAGTTTACTTTTCCGCATTAGTTAGAAAAAAATAATTTGTTCGTACTAAAATTATATTTCAGGGACCCCCCTTACAAGTCCCGTTACGTTTTTTAAATTTTTCGACTTAAAAAAGTGAGTAACCTACTTGAAATATTATTTTAGTATGAATGAGTTACTAGTTCAAATTAAAAATCATTTGTCTCTCACTTACTTCATGTGTTAGTAGGAGACAAAAATATTTTCTGAATTTAAACCCATAATCATAATCACTAATTATGCATCGGACTTTACATAGCACGATCAGACTAATAGCGATGTTAGCATTAAATGTTTAAACATATTATATTCATCCTCATCCTCATTGATAAGATCCACCCACCTCTTGTTTCACGACTGTCCTTGTATCTAGTTATATCAGCGAAAACAATTACTTTTTATTTGTTATTAAAATAATTATTTAATTAAGTAGGTTAGTGTTTAAAAATATTTGAAAAAAGGTTTCCTTTAATGAGAAATGGGTCAATTAATGAATATTTTCCTGACGTTCGCTGGCATAGTCTGCCTGCGAGCACGTAACGTTATGCCCGAAACGTCAGGATAATATTAAACGTAAGTTTAAGGCATTAGGACCAGTTTGTCATTAAAACATGACTGACAATCGTAAAAGGTTTAAATAAATAAAATGTTTCTAATATTTTTGCCAAATAAATTAATGGCGACGGGTATGAGTATTATCTCAAGTTTAATGTTAATATCGACTCCATACTTTGCTATAACTTGATCGTGCTATGAAAAGTCCGATGCCTGCAGGCCTGGCAGGAATGCCATTCTGAAATCGTATACCTACATTAATAAGTCACGTGATCATAATAATGTATGGGAATGGTCACGTGACCTTTAGTACGAATCTGTCGTTCTCGTATATTTATTACTTATCGCTTATCGTATACGATTGCAGAATGACGTTTTGGCTAAGCAACTCATAATAATTAAAGTACATACGTTTATCTACATAATACGGTTCCAATAGTTAACACCCTAGGCACGATACAATAGTCTTTTCACACCTATTCGAATACGGGTCTTTTCTTCCCTGCTAGGAGGGATCAAAGTGGCACTTTTCTGTTCAAGGACTTTCTATTGCCAGCCTAAAAAACTACAATGAAATATGAAAATAAACAGTAGGTACGTACATAATTGATAAAAATTTCTTCAAAATCGGTTATTTGCATAAATATTAAATAAGTGATATATTTTTTATTTTTCTCATAGATGGTGTGAAAAGCAGTATGTGTGACACGGTATCAAAATTATTTCGTCTTGGGCGTTAACGCTTGAATCCTTCATTACGCTCAGGATTCCACTTTAGAATCAATTGTGGAATCCGTCACTCCATTCAGGATTCAATATACACCCACGCCGGAAGTATACCATTTTGATCCCTTTTGACACAATATACTATTATTGCATACCTCACCAAATAAAATAATAAAGAATTTACAATCATAAAGGAAGAGGCAACACAAACACAACAGTGTGCTTAGATAAGTTGCCAATCGCTAACGCTTAATCGTCAATCGTAAACGAAAGGCAGCTGTCTTTGTCGCACTTATATGAAAGAGCGACGGGAAACTACGATACGCTAAGCGTAAACGATTGGCAACTTGGCTAAGCATCCAGGTGGTCTTATCGTTAAAGAGCGATCTTTTAGACAATCTTTGGGTCATGAAACGATGCAACCAGTAGGTGATGAACAAGTATTGAATCAATGGTGTTAACTATTGGTACACTGCCGAGCACTGGGGTGGTTTAAGACAATATTAGTTCTACCGCAGACGACCAGCTAAAGCTCTGAAGAAATAATACCCTGTAGCGGCTTGGAGTATCTTGTGCACCCAGTATAATCTGTAAATAAATAAAGTTATGTTTAATTTTGTTATTAGTTATAAATAACCACCGTAACTCACCCCGCGGGTGTCGTAAGCGCCGACTAAGGGTTTGAAGTGTTGACCATTCCTGATAGTAGATTGGTGATGGGCAGCAGCGTCATCATAGTGGGCACATAAGACCACGATGCTGGAACTAGAAATAGCTCAACGCTCCGTCTTAAAAGTGATGTTAAAGAAATCCTTCAGATTCCCAACTTCAGATCTCTATGCCGAAGCAAAGGTTTTAACTGTCAGTCAATTGTTTCTACATAAAGTAGATAGTTGTGCTTGCGCATATCTCCTCCAAGCATTTGACTTGTTACAAGTCTCCTTAAGAAACGAGTATTTACATTACCGGTCCCAAAGGTATCATTTGCTTTTGCTAAACGTTTTGGGGACAATATTAAGATGGCAGCCTGCAATGCTATTCTCAAGTACTGCGACATAAAAGGCAGTAAACGAGGCCAAATATACGACTTTTAAACTACTCCAGTCACTGAGTTACATAGAGACAGAAGCAATTTTGCACAGAGTCATATAAAAAAAAAACCTTTCAACCTGTAATTCTAGTGTAGATTATAAGCGTTAATATTTTTGTGTTAAGTAGATATTTATAGTTTGCATGTACCTAACGAAACTCAGATACAAAATTGTTATCGGTTCCCCCATCGGGTCCCCGTTTTCGGCGTGTCTTCATATGCTGGATTGGAACCGTGGATCTGTGGGACTCTCATCTCTGACCTTAATTGGCCGTCCAGAGAGGAAAGCTTTATGCTCCAAGGATAGAAGTGTAGGTAAATGTAAGTCAGTCGCGAGTTAGTGCAGTGGCTGTTAAGCGGGATTACTAGAGGCTACGGAAGATGACACACACACATCAGCCTCATCCTGCTACCCATCATCAATCTTCACATCACATCATGAGCCTATGATAGTCCACTGCTGGACGAAGGCCTCTCCTATTAAACTATGCGTATAGACGCATTACGTCGTTGCGCCTGTAAAATACGCTATGCGATTGATTTATGACATTGAAATTGTAACCTAGCAACTATACACAAAGAGTATTAATTAAATTGAATTGATTAAAATCCTCCACATGTCGGTTTTTGCAGGCGCAACGACGAATTTAGAAGGTAAATGCCCATAAATAATCGCTACGCTAGGCAAGCGGATTGGCGATCGCAGTAACGTGTCTACAATGATGACGCTGCTGCCCATCATCAATCGTTATCAAAAATGGTCAGTGACACTTCAATCCCTTAGTCGAATACTACGACACCCGCAGGAGGAGTTGGGGTGGTGATAAATGTATTCTTACTGCCGTCACCACACGGTCAATCTTTTACATAGGAATATTTAGTGATACTTCAATCCCTCAGTCGACCCTTACGACACCCACGGGAACATTTGAGGATCACGAGTGCTTATAAGCTGACAATATCGTAGTTTAAATCTATCTCACCTGTTAAGCTTAGTCCTCGCATGAGCAAGGGAGTCAGCGCTATCCTTCAGTATAAACTTCCTAATGCCCATCATGTAAGTGCCAATATACTGGTCCCAGTCTATATCAGGCCAGTGGGGGAAGTCGTGACCGTCTCTCGCGGCATCGACATCGCGACGCAGTGCCGTCAGTTGTTCTACCTGGAACTGCCACTCGTGATTGGCAAAGTATTCTCCCGTTGCTGCGGCGAGTTGGAATCGTCGAGCTAACTTCATCATTCTGAAACGTGGGAGCAAAAATACATCATGTATCCTCATTTAGTGTTTCTGGTGTTGGGGTCATTTGCAGAAGAAGTGTACCTTTTAATTTTTATATGCGATCATGGTCTGTACACCATTTTACTCGGCATCGTGCGTACTTTTCAGTTATGAAACAAAAAAATTATGTCTCTAATGTCACGAAAATAAGTATGTAAATTGAGATTTCTCACTTTAGTTACCCCCATTCTAAAGGTATGAAAAATTCGGTAACAAATTTGTGATTTTTTTATCAGTTTCGTTACATTTCGTTTCATACATTTAGTATGGGAGTAACTAAACTGAGGAATCTCAATTTACATACTTATTTTCGTGACATTAGAGACATGCTTTTTTGTTTCGTAACTGAAAAGTACGCACGCCAAGTAAAATGGTGTATTACAGTCCATGATCGCATGTAAAAATTAAAAGGTACACTTTTTCTGCAAATGACCCGATGTTGTTTTATTTTATTATTTTCAAGGGATAACAAACAACTATAAAAATACATTTTATAAATGGAGTTAAATAAAAATTATTGTTTTATGTACAGTGAACAACGTTATCCACGAGTTAATACTTTTTCATCACACCTGTTCGGTAAGTGCGCCAATACGCTGCGGTGATGCGCTGTGTAGGTGCGTCATTACGTCCTAGTAGGCCGTTAAGGATTTTCATACAACATTACGTCGCACTAGCGCGATCCGGCGCACGCCGCGCGCCGTGCCGAGATTTCTTTTATGAAAATGATGATATTAAGTCATCCCTGATTTAGACCATTTTAGAGTAGTTTTGTGAAAATATATTGTTTTATTAACTTTTTTGCATCACAGGTGTGATGAAAAACATAGTGTGTAGGTACCACGGGCGGTACAAGAATTATGAACTCGTGTGAAGTAAAGCCCGCGCCTTCGGCATGGGCTTTACTTTCACACTCGTTCGCAAATTCTTACTTACCGCCCTAAATACACAATGTACTATTACTTAAATGTATCTCTGACTAAGTTACAATAGACAACATTTTGTAATTTATATAGGTAACAAGCAATCAATGTCTTAAATACGTGAGTAACCCGGTTCGATAATATTTTATTATTTTATTATTATTATTAATTAATTAATACACTAGCAGCTCATAGAGCTGATGCGTGTATATCACTGCACTTGTATTTAAATTGCACTATTTAAAGTCTTAAAATAAGTGTCTAGTCTATTTTTGAAAGTATTCACTGATGGTGCACTAACAACAGTTTCTGGTAAAGAGTTCCATATAGTCACTACACGATTCGGTAAGAAGTGTTTTCTTGGGTTGCTAGCACACAGAGGCTTAACAATTTTTTTTAGAATGACCTCTTAATCTATCATTCTGGCTTAACTTGTACAGGTCTTTAATCTTTGGAACATTGTAGTGACCATGCAGAATTTTATAAGTCTCAATAAGATCGCCTCGCCTTCTTCTATCCTCCTATGTTGTTAGACCTAATTCCTGAAGTCGTTTTTTATCATAAGTAACTATAATGAGAACTGACATAGCCTTGCGACCCTGGGCCCTCAGCAGCACATCATACAAGAACGCCGGCAGCAGATGACAGGTCACCTCCCAAAACGTATTCAGGAACCGGGATTCCGTGAACGAGAAGTTGGGGTACCACATCACGTACCTGGAATGATAATAATTCACAAAATGACTCAGTCCCTAGTACGAAATCTCAGACTGAGAGGAACCAAACGCCACATTAAGGCATTCGAATATTGTGATGACGGAGCAGGAATTCTCTTCTATGTCCTATTCTCTGTTATGAGGTGGTCTGTTCCGTGTCTTTGTAGCGCTAACTGTGTAACTGTTTTGTCAAAGGCCCCTTCTAAATCGATAAAGGTGCCGAGGCAGTAGTTTTTCCTCTCCAGTGCGTTTTCTATATTGCTCACTACAGCATGAAGGGCTGAGTCTGTTGATTTGCCTTGACTATAGGCATGTTGGTTTGGATGTATAGTTATGTTCTTAAGAGCCGTATCCTTCAGTTCTCTGTCGCACAATCTTTCTAGAGTTTTTAGTAAGAAGGATGTGAGGCTTATTGGCCGGAATGACTTGGGGTCCGAATAGTCAGTCTTGCCGGGTTTTGGTAGGAAGATTACTTTTACTTCCCTCCATTTGTGTGGTATGTATCTAAATGCTACGCAACTGCAGAGTGTATTTGAGTTTAATTATTCCACACCCCTTCTCCTCGCCCCTCCACCCCACAATAATATTTTGTGTATTTTTCAAAAAAAAAAATTGTTGTATCTTTTAAGTATCTTTTTTTTATTTTGGTCGAGTTGCGAAAAAATGGCCAGAATACAATACCCTTTTTGATGTTGTACAGTAAATGTTTGTTTTTGAATTGTTCAATCCAATAAGTATCTTAATTTAAACTTTCGTGAGACATAGTAACTATAGATAGTTATAATTAAACGGTTAAACTCAGGGTGCTTAGACAAGATGCTAATGCTTAATCGTCAATCGTAAACGAAAGGCAGCTAACTGTCTTTATCGCACTAATATGAAAGAGCGACAGAGAGGGGAATCTATTATATATATCGCCGCCTGGTACCCACATCACAAGCCTTAATTGAGCTTACCGTGGGACTAGGTCGATTTGTGTAAGATGTCCCAAGATATTTATTTATTTATTTATAATGGAGACCTAGGCTCTCCAAAACATGTCGCGCGTAGTGACTTTAACCGTTTATTTATATTTATACCCAGTAAGTATACTTTGTCCATTTCTAAGTAGATTAAGCGTAAAAATACAAATGTTAAAAAAGGGGGAGGGTATAACTTTTGAACAGGGGAGCAACCACAATCTACTAATGCGATTTAGTTTAGGACCTAATCTTGATCGCAATGTGTCAGTTCCATAGAATAACTGTCAAAAATCATCATCATCATCATCATCATATCAGCCGAAAGACGTCCACTGCTGAACATAGGCCTCCCCCAAAGATTGCCACAATGACCGGTCCTACGCCACCCGCATCCAGCGGACTCCTGCGACCTTCACCAGGTCATCGGTCCACCTTGCGGGGGGCCTACCCACGCTACGCCTTCCGGTACGTGGCCGCCACTCAAGAACCTTCCCGCCCCAACGGCCATCGGTTCTACGCGCAATGTTTACAATTATTGAATCCCGCAATCATCAAAAATACTGTAGCATCCAGTTTCTTTGCTCCCCAAACCGCAGTAGATGAATAGGTATTTGCCTATACGTAACCATTGTTGTTCCTTTTGTTTCATTTTCCTACATTGTGTCTCTGCATGCCTGTTTTTTCTTATGTCTTTAGCATTGGTATAATTCTGTTTTTTGAATTCTTGTATCCTATATGCGAAAACCTGTTACATATTGAACAAAATCTGTATTTGTTACTGTTAGCTGTTGGTTTTCTGAATAAATAAAATAAAATAATAAAACTGACAAGCAGAACCTAAACTGAATCGTATTAAGAAATCATGGTAGCCCTCCAGGGTGTTTAGACAAGTTGCCAATCGCTAACGCTTAATCGTCAATCGTAAGCGAAAGGCAGCTAACTGTCTTTGTCGCACTAATATGAAAGAGTAACACAGAGGGAAAACTACGCTACGCTACTAAGCGTTAGCGATTGGCAACTTGGCTAAGCACCCTGATGTCTTACTTGGTGGGGTTTTCTCGTGCCCATTTAACACAGAGACGGGTGAAGGCCCCCCACTGCAGGGGGCTGATGGACCCTGACGTCACGTTGTAGACTGGACAGCGACCCGCCCTGAAACCGATAAAGCTTAATAATATTCGTCGGTTAACAAGCAAAACTCATTAAGTAACAAATACCTACTTGAAATAAAGCTCCTATCTCAGTTCTGATTTAATACTGACATAAGAGGTTGCTAAGAGGTTGCGAGCTTGGCCGTGTGGTGACGGCAGAAAGAATACATTTGTCACCACCCCAACTCTAGGGTTTCTAGGGTTTTTTGTGAAATGTGGTTGAATTAAGGCCCATTTAGACGATACAAGATTCTTGAACAAAAATCGGCAATAATTGTACGCAAGTTTTGTCATTCAATAATTGAATTCAAGAATTGAATCAAAGTGTTTACACATGAGGAATAATTAAAATCTTGAATGAAATTATTGTATACAATTCTTGACAGTCAATGTTCTTGACCGCATCTTGTTTACACCACGGACATTTATCGTAAGGCAATAGTTGCTTGCAAGTATTGACACGTCTAAACTTAGAGTTGAATCAACTATGGCGTATTGAAGCAAGAATTGAACCGATTTGCATTGGCAGATTTTCATTCAATATTGAAAGTTCGCACGATGAACAAAAATAATATCAAATTACCAAAATTCGGAGATACTTGAATTAATAGGTAGAGGTTACGAATGTCTCTGGGACACAGAAAATAAAAACTATAAGTGACTTTATCGAGCAAGTATGAAAACTGAGCTTTGTTCACACGAAACATGTTTTTGAACTCTGCAACATCCTCAGCTCTAAGTTCCAAGCATAGGGTGTTTGAAGACTTTGAAGCCCCCAGCAATCCCAGCATGTTTCTTCCTGTGGATCCATTTTCTTGACTACAATTTTTTGCGGCGTTTTTCGACAAGTTTTTTCCGTAGCACAGTTGCTATTACAGCAGCGACAAGGAGCACACCTTCGCGTACGGAATCCGTTGTGAAAAAAAAAGATTGATGCACATTTCTTGAATTCAATTAACTATTTTGATGGCTTTGTTTACATGTATACCAGTTTTGAATTCAAGTTGCTGCTTGAATACAATAATGGCACGTTATGTTTATACAGTGCAATTTTTTTGTTGCTGCAACATTCTTGTATTGAATGTTCAAGAAACTTGTATCGTGTAAATGGGCCTTTAAAGGAATCCAGAGGTCAATTTTTAGCTGCAACGTGTCATAACACGTTGTAACACAAAGATGAACCTTAACTCGCTATCTCCTTTCGAATAACTTACTTCACATCCCTTTAGGTATTGGCATTGATTCAGATTCGTATTGAAAACTTAATTAATTCTCTATCTCCACCTCCTGAAGAAACTTACTTGTTAGAGCCTTGCCGCCATGCTGCCAGGATGCAAGCGTTGACCACCAGGTCGACTGGCACCAGGTCTACCACGTACCGCTCCCGGCAGAAACCGGAGCGGTACGTACCGCGAGAGATCTCCATCACTATGCCTATAAAAAAAGAATAACCGAGGTTAGACTGAACAGACAAAAACATGTCGCTGCAAAATGTTAGAAATGTATGGTACGTGTCTCCACCCCCGGATCAATAAAATGTATAAATACGTGGGATGGAATTGTTATTATTCTTTTTCCTAGGCATGTAAAAGAAAAAGACAGCCAACATTTATATGATAGGTATTTTATTCAGGGATGGAAACACAAGCCAGGTAGTGTGTATTAAAGCGGGCAACTATTTGAATCATTAGAGATGTATCTCACATTTTGATGCGAGAGGGATGGCGTTCCGGCTCTGTCTGTGAAAAAGCGCGGCATATTTTCATAAAATATCAGATCTGTGAACCATTGAGCTATTACTACTACTTACATCAGCCTGTCTCAGTTTACTGCAGGACGTAGGCTTCTCTCTCAGAACTATGCATACAGGGTGTCCCATAAATAATGGATCACCCTGACACCCGAGGTAGGTCGACCCAAGAGGTACCTAACCAACATAACATGACCTCAGTAAAAGTTGGACGGTTTTCGAGATATTGTCAATTTTACGTTTTTTCAAAATTGCCCTCTTTTTTACACGTTAAGTAGGTACTATAATTTGCTTGAGAATAGCTTTTGTGCTATTATTTTTCTTCATAAATTTATCAGAAATAGTTAAATTTATAAAACAAGTGATATTTTATTGAAAAACTTATGTTAAATGCGAAATAACATATTAATTTGCAAAAAATGAGCAATAACCATGTACAAACAGCAACACTCCTAACTGACCATTAAAGACAGAGCAGAGAGAAAATGAAAGAGATAAACATATTTAAATTATGTCAACTTCAAATTAAATAAATACACGGGAATGTTGATTGTTCGCACTGTTCGCAACTTGGTCGAATAATACAAATCGGATTCCGAAATCTTATTAGACTGGTATCACGACTTCGGCCGAACTCTGCTGACCAATGGGGCGGCATTGCTACGGTTAACCAATGATCGCTCGCGGTTTCTTCAGAAGGTGACATTACATTACCATGGTTACGTAATAACAAAAACGTTTATCCAATGATTGAACACGATTTTTCCGGAAGCTGACGTTACTATAGTTACGTTATACAGGGTTATTTTTTCACCGGTACAATAAATTTTCCCACATATTTGGTATCGATAATAGATTACATTTATCAATAAAATTGACATTTTTTTTTCATTTATTATTAATTTATCCTTCATGCAAATGCAAAATAATGGGCCTACTAATGATAAGACGTCAACGGGGTGCGGGACGCAGAGGGCGGCGGAAAGGGGTGAGCGACCTGCGCACGAGTTGGCAACATAGCAGTTACCTCAATCTCGGTGACTAGGTCAGGGACGGTCAGTGTCACGGTTGACGTAGGTATGTGCGCACGCGCCGCATCGTACAACCTTCAGTCGGAAATTGCTCGTAAGAAATAGTTCGTAGTTATTTTCTCATTGGGGAAAATGCAGTGGCAGCACAGCGGCTATACGCTGAAAAAAGCGTGCCCCGCCTGGAAAATGCCAGTGTCATAGCTATGGCCAGCCAGATCAACAGATTTGACCCCGTGTAACTGTTTTTGTGGGGTGAGGGTAGGCCCAAAATTTAAAAGACTTAAAAAATCTAATAATAAGTGCATTTGATGAACTTAAAAGTGAGAACTATAGACTTGTGTTGGGAAATATCGAAGGAAACATTCAAAAACGTTTTGAACACTTGCTTCAGTATGTGAATTAATTAATTAGTATGAGAAATGGACTCCATTAATCAGGTATGTTTTTTTTATTCCAATCATTGTGCATAAAGTTGATTTCAAGTGTTTAAATACGCCTCAATGAAGAAAGTTTCTGTCCTTAGTGCAAGTATGAAGGAAGATTTGGGATCAAGTAAGATTTTTTTGCCAAGTCATAATCATAAGTTGATTATCATTGCCGCTTTTCTAAGCCGCCATGCCACGTGCGATGACGTTGTAAACAAACAGTTGCCAGTTCGTGTTTTGCTAGTTATGTACATTGATAATGCGTGCGTTTGCGGATAAGTTCAAACATCGGTATTTTAGTTTTTTTGTTCTAAAGGGGTAGTAACAAAAAATGCTAGTATTCTGTAACTTGGACTACTATTACGTATGTTGATTTTTTGTACTGGTGAAAAAGTAACCCTGTATATAACATCCGCTTTAGTCCTGGAAACGTCAATCTAACTTCAGAGCCGGTAATTTGACTGCTAAGCTGCTATGTAGAAATTTTCGTTCATTTTCCTTTCAACGGCTGTCACTGTCAGATATTTTTTCAAAGTTAGAATTTCAGCCAGAAACTATGAAATCTCTATCAAACATTTGTATGGCTACTGACAGATTAAAGGATTATAGGTAGACTGTCAAACGTCAATCTACCATATTTCCACAAAGGTTACAATGGTTACATAAGTATTCAACTAACGTCTACTAAGAGATGTGACGAATGATAATAAAGACAGCAATAGCATTTGTCTCTGTCAATTAAAAAAATAATTTAAAATTGCCCGATAACATGGCTACTTATAAAATATCTTGACTTGAAAAAATACCTCGCTTATTAATGTCAGATAAATCATGTCATGGCATCCGATTTGGAGAAAATGTGAATATATTACTAAACGGTTTTAGACAAATCTATGAAGAACTGTCGTTATCCAGTTTCCACTAGGAACAACGACATCTAGCGTCTAATAATGGCCGATAGCTAATTCTTAATTTTCGTAGACGAAGGAATTTTTATTATGTCAACTAGTTTTAAAATACTGAAATTTTGACGCAACAAAGATTCGATGACATATCATCGGGGACCATCGGAAATGTCGCGATCTTGCCTACTAACGAAAAATACCGAACCCATAATATTACACGACCAAATTGCAGCCTTTGCCAAGTGGCTCAACATTCCTATGTAACTGACACGTGACTGTAAGTGTGATTCTCTTTCATGCAATATTTCCAATTTCTGAAGTGTATACCTAGCTGTGTTGCTGTTTGTACAGTACAGTCTAGTATTTTTTTTTTCATGGCATACGACTAAAAGCCAAATAATTGTTAGTACTCATTATTTTTTTCAAATTAATGGTGTTTCTTTCGCGTTTGACATAAGTTTTTTATTAAAATTTCACTTCTTTTATAAAATTTAACTATTTCTGATAGAGTAACGATGAAAACTTAATAGCACAAAAGCTATTTAAGCAAATTATAGCACTTAACGTGTAAAAAAGAGGCCAAGTTCGAAAAAAACGTAAAATTGGCAAAATTTCGAAAACCGTCCAACTTTTACGAGGTCATGTTATGTTGGTTAGGTACCTCTTGGGTCGACCTACCTCGGGTGTCAGGGTGATCCATTATTTATGGGATACCCTGTATGTACGCATAAGGAGGTAAATGCCCATAATCGCCACGCTTGGCGATCGCAGTAGGTAATTATGTGTCCACTATTCACCATGATGACGCTGTTGCCCATCATCAATCTTCTATTAAAGAATGGTCAGTGACATCTCAACCCCTTAGTCGACTCTTACGACACCCGCGGCTACAGGTGGGGTGGTGACAAATGTATTCTTACTGCCACACGGCGGGAGGTACTACTAGGTACTTAATTGGCATTATATTGAACTGACCTGTAACTCCGTAGATATTATCGATCCAGCCCGGGAAAGGTTCTTGCAATGCCGCCGTCACTGGAATCAACATTTAATTATGATTATTTTGTAAGTAAAATGAGCACTAGCCCCCTCCTGACACTGGACCTAGGTATGCCTAGATGCTGTTTTTAGGGTTCCCTAGCCAAAATGGCAAAAACGGAACCCTTATAGATTCGTCATGTCCGTCTGTCCGTCCGTCTGTCACAGCCGATTTACTCGGAAACTATAAATGCTACAGTAACGAAATTTGGTAAGGATATCTGTTGTATGAACCGCTACAGGATTATGATATTAAATTGTAAAATATAAACTATTGGGGTGGGGGCCCTCCTACATGTAACTGAGGGATAGAAACATTTTTTAGCTGTATATAAGCGTGTGGGGTATTAATAGAAAGGTCTTTGAAAATGATATGAAGGTTTATCAATCTCATTTTTATTTAGGCAAATCATTTTCGAGATATCAGCTCTCAAAGTCTGAAAAATGTGTCCCCCCCCTCTATTTTTTAAACTACGCGATATAAAATTCTAAAAAAATATATGTTATGCACATTAATAAACTCTATCAACGATTTTTGGTTTGATTAAATTATCTCCTATAGTTCTTGAGGTAGGTTGATTTAACTGTATTTTTTTAATAATAAAATGATAGTGGTACGGAACCGTTCGCGCGCGAGTCCGACTCGCACTTGGCCGTTTTTTAACGTATAAAGTACTATCAGTCAATGTTCAATCCTGCGAATAAATCGAGACAGTCTATAAATACGAACAGTATGGTACCTACATGTAACTTTTAAACACAAGGCTATGTCAAGTCAAGTCAAGTCAAGTCAAACTATTCTTTATTCAAGTAAGCTTATTAATAAGCACTTTCGAATCGTCTGACATGAGAGAAAAAATCTACTACTGGTTCAAACCCTTATGCCGTTCCTGAGAAGAACCAGTAAGAAACTCAGGTGGACTTATTTTTTCAAAACAGTATAATAATACATCTTATTAAAATAACATGCATTAAAGAATGTATTACATAAAAAAAAAATACTATAGACATTTTTATAAAGACAGAAATAAATAAAGGATCATAATATTAAACAAAAATAATTATTATTGTACAAGTTCGCAACATTATTAAGTATCTATATCTATACTACTAGAGATGTAAAGGTCCTCTAGTTGTCAGAATAAAGAGATATGAAATAAAGAGATGAAATCGTTAGTAACTATTATGATCTCACTTGATCGAAGTAAATGTATTTGAATAAATATACTCGTAGAGCATTTTCTCAGATCAAGAATTCCTTTAACTTAAAAAGTCATGTAACGTAAATAAAAGTATGCTGACACTATCGAAGTATTTCGGGGGTAATCAATACGGCTGTGACATCTAGACAGCATCAATTATTTACCCTACTAGGGTACACCGGTGTTTACTTTATAATGGACCTGGTAATTCAGAGGAATTGAAACCTACGACATGCGTGTCGTACGCACGTCGTAAAAGGGTGAATATCTGAGCGTTTCAACCGTCTAATTTTGTTGGCATAATTCTTGCCGAAGTTTCTATTTGTTACAATGTGCTTTGTCATTTGAAGGAGGCACGGTACCTTGTACAAATGACGGAGCATAAAATTGAGACGTTCGCAGAATTTCATTTTCCCATCCAACTTTTTGACAGATGATTCAGTTGGCATACCAACATTTACCAAATTCATCTTTTTATGTTCCGAAGGTAATCTGAGCTCTCAACCCACCTAATGGAAAGCGGGAACTGAGGCCCATGGACATAGTGACCCAAAAATCGCCTATGCGCTGCCTACCCTGAGGACTTAGATGGACTGCCTCTATGCCAGTAATTACACCGGCTATCTTACCCCCAAACCGGAACACAGTACTAACTATTTATCGGCAGGTTAACGGGTAAGACGGTGGTAGCTAGGTATCCAGGCGGACCTTGCACGACTAAAGATAAGTTTGCAAAACGTCCCAACTTATCTTTAGGTGATATTAAATACTGCGATTTGTTTATTGGGCAGAATGACTTTTGGCGATAATTTAGTGAACCTTCAGTGCCTTAATCGACGTTTGCGACACCCACAGAACATTTGGGTCTACAATTACTTTTTGTTGTGTGGTGACGTCAGTAAGAATATATTTGTCACCACCCCAACTTTTCCTGTGGGCGTCATAAGAGTCGAATAAGGGACTTAAGGGTTATTGACAATTATCTTCATAAAAATAATAGGTTTTGGTAAAAATAAGTATCTAAATTTATACCCTGGGGCGTGGAGCCGAGATACTCATATCATTTTTGGGTAATTTGCAGTAAATGTGTAAGTACCTTCTAATTTTTATATGCGATCATGGACTGTAATACAACATTTAACTCGGCATCGTGCTTATTTTTCTGGTCATTATGTCATGTCTCTAATGTCACGAAAATAAGTATGTGAATTGAGATTTCTCACTTTAGTTACTCCCATAACTAAAATATACTCCCATAACTAAAGGTGTGAAAAATTCTGTAACGAATTTGAGATTTTTTGTTATCAGTTTCGCTGCATTTCGTTTCATACATTTAGTATGGGAGTAACTAAACTGAGTAATCTCAATTTACATACTTATTTTCGTGACTGAAAATGGTGTATTACATTACAGTCCATGATCGCATATATTTAAAAATGAAAAGTTACACCTACACTTTTACTGCAAATGACCCTTTTTTGTCACAATAAAAAATAAATAAATTGAGTCAACTGGTGACTAGGGCTTCCAATACCGGTATTTTTGTATTTGGATCCCGATATTGCCTATACAATAAATACGGAATTGGAAACGCTACTGGTGACCCTTGTGCCCAAAGGCTGGCTCTTACCTAGGTCAAAGAATAGGCATAACTATTCAGCGTGGGAATGTAGCCAGCTTTATGAGTAAACTATCGCTATGGACAGCTGTGGAGGATTTACGGTAGGTATTTTTAGTTCATATCTACAGGATGGTTAGTGAGTAACCCGATAACTTGAAAGGTGTATTCCTGACCACATTTTGAGACTATAATGTCATATGAACATTTCTGGATTCGGCTTAGTTTAAGAGATAATAACATGCTTAACATAAAACTATTTTCTTCATAAGTCACTGATAAATGCCTGCACGATTAAAATTCTTACACTAATAGTTTTCATCTTGACATACTCACTGACGAAAGTTAGAGAAAATGACAAAAAAAGTATCAGAAAAATGTTCTACAAAAAAAATCTTTCCCTACAATTTATTACTGGGTCATGTATAAAACAATTCAAAAAATCATAAAAAAAGAATTTAAAGAATATTTTTTTGTAGACATATGTCTCATAATATTTTTTATTTCTTGACATCAAAAATGTATTGGTAAAGTCTGTCGGTATACTCATTCCCACCCTGTATAATTTTAATGATAGTTTTTAAGCTTAGTTTTCCTTGATTTTTATTTGTATGAATGTACACTTTGCCCGAAACATTTGCTCTTGAGTGTAGTAACACTGCGTAACTATCGGTACGGAACTCGATTCTCGAGTTGAATCATCAGGAGTTACGTTAGTTGCTCAGGAAAGCGAAACACGTGAAACGGTAAATAGAAATCACGAACAATGTAAACAAATCTTCCATTCATAATCACTAAAATAAAAATGCCGTGTGGTGACGGCAGTAAGAATACATTTGTCACCACCCCAACTCCTCCTGCGGGTGTCGTAAGAGTGTCGACTATTGAAGTGTCACAAAAGATTGATGATGGGCAGCAGCATCATCAAAGTGGACACATTACTGCGATCGCCAATCCGCTTGCCCAGCGTGGCGATTATGGGCATTTACCTCCTAATACCGCTATACGCGTAGTTAATAGGAGAGGCCTACGTCCAGCAGTGGACTATCATAGGCTGATGATGATGAAAAATAATATTTACCAAATTTCGAAATTTTATAAACCGACTTAAACCGATTTCTCCAAGATAATGTTGTCTGAGGCCCTACACAGAACCACGAACGAAGTGTTCCATCTCTCTCGCACTTGTGAATTTGAACTTAAGTGTAACAGGGAGACACTTTGTGCCAACGGAACCATCTCGGTTTATTTTGAAGTCGGTTAAAAAAAGAATTATCTAAATCGGTTGGCGTGATATTGAGTTATTCGTCCATTTGTCGAGCACATGCTTGATGCAAAAAGACTTATGGTTTTCTCATGGATGCCATTGTCAGAACTGGACCAGAAGCTTTCACGTAAAAAAAACATTAAAATAAGGTTCACCCAGTCGGAAGTTTTGAGGTAACAAACATTAAAAAACATAGTCGAATTGAGAACCTCCTCCTTTCTTAAATCCCTATACATATGTATCTATCTATAAGGTGCGCTGATAAATTCACTTTTGTCTCAATCTCCTTTGTTAAAATGCGTTTATCACTGGCCCGCCCTATATTACATTACAGGGTTGGGCGCATTAAGTTTCCTAGTTAAAAAGTGGTAAAAGTTTAAAAACAAAACATTGTTACAAATATTGGTGTTATTTATATCAGAAACATTCTATATTTTACCGCAGCAATTGATAAATTTGATAAACTCCCCTTTAACATGTATTATTTTAAGCATTATGTCATATAAGGAATTTCATCCGGCACGCACTACCTTATCTGCCATGTGATGTCATATCAGGTTATCTAACCCTAGTATAAACTTGAATCTTAGCCTTAACCGGTCTCAATAAAACTCTGCATTGATTTGTATATAGAAATGTTTATAGCATTTCAGTTATCTAAAGATTTAACGTACTTTTCTACGTAAATATCAGCTTCATCATTTTTGCTATAAATTGGTATTTCTTCTTATCATATTGTACCCTGATTGATTAACTTTTTGGAATAAATGTATAACTACAATACCTTCCTTTCTAGTTCTTAATAAAACACTATACCCATAATCAATCTGGCATTTGCCATACTCTTGCAATGAAAATGCATTTTCTTTGAAAAATGACCTTCGTGCCGCCTATTCGACTTTTTGTATTTAACTCTTATATTTTTTAAAGAGAGAGGGCACATATATAAATTATCTGTTTTATGAGGGCCTCACATTTTGTGATTATTTTGCAGTGCGTAAAATATTAACCCCTCTTCAATTTAATAATTTTATCGAAGATTATATAATAAGAGGCACAGTTTCGAAAAAATTGCCCATGGGAGCTTATAGGTACTTTGCTGACTCCAATCATTTAAAGCTTACTCAATTTTGGCTTGATTTTGGAAGCAGAGGACTCCTTGAAACGATTGATGGTGTGCAGTATTAAAACATACGTTGATATTTAGTTTTATGGTCAGTTGATAATCTCGCCCGATTTTTAATGCTCGCTGCACCATTATCCAACAACACCGCTTTTTACATTTGTTCTTAAAAATATATACAACTAAATGTTATGAAAATGAGTTTCGGAATCCATGAAACTGATTAAATTGACGATTTAAAATGACATACAGGGTATGAAAAGCAGTTATATTTCAATAGATAAACGAATATTTTTCAATAGGACAGTTAATCAGCCCAACCCTGTATATCGTTACCCACATCACAAGCCTTAATTGAGCTTACAGTGGGACTAAGTCGATTTGTGTAAGATGTCCCAAGATATTTACTTATTTATTATAACTAGGCTACGGAGGCCGTCAAATCTTTAACTATGTCACAGCAAAGACATGAGACTTAATAAGTAATCAGTATATCTTCGATCGATACATTGCCCGCTGAATGTTTTATGAGCATTGTGGGAAAACGCAGATGTTTAAGATACAACAGGGGCTACTACGATCTAGTTTACTACTAACTAGTTTAAGACCTATACTGAATCGCGAAGTGTCAATTTTCTGGTGGTAGGACCTCATGCAGCAGTGTTATTCACTAAGGAAACCGCCTTGCTGTCAGCGCTGTGTCAGCGCTGCGGCAGCGTCGAGCCTAAAAATGGTATTCACTAATGTACTTTAAACGACACCAGTGCTTGGCGATTAATACGGCGTGAGCTGGAACTACACTGCGTCGAGAGTTTGACGTTTAATGTACGAACTTCATATTCTCTAACGAAAAACAGCGACGAACTCGCCCACAACCTCGCTCACAGCCTCGATTCCTAATGTCAAATCAAATAGCTAGGATTTTAGACAAGGCTGTCTTGACGTCAAGCTCGTTAATGAATGCAGCGTCGAATGTGTGAATAAGAGAATAGCATAGCAGGGCCCGCCCGGATAACTACCACCGTCTTACCCGTTAACCTGCAGCTAAATAGCAGTGTTTGCACTGCTGTGTTTCGGTTTGGGGGTAAGATAGCCGGTGTAATTATTGGCATAGATAGAGGCAATTCATCTAAGGCAGGGTAGGCAGCGCATAGGCGATTTTCTGATCGCTATGTCCATGGGCCTGAGTTATTGCTTTTCATCAGGTGGGCTGAGAGCTCAGTTGTCTTCGTCACATAAAAAAAAGTTCCATAGAATTGTCAAAAATTGGCAAGCCCAAATTTTTTTTGCACTTGTATCGAAATGTACTATTTTGCTTTATATTATTAACAAACTTACCAATGGAAGGTCGCACAATGCAGACAGGCAGTTCTTGATGACTGTACACGATGGATTCCGCCAGCGCTTTCGTCAACGTGTACGTATTGGGATGCTCGCCCTGCCAAATAAAACATACGTATTTTAAAGACAAACGGGTCTTATATAATAGCGTAAACTTACGTTTAATTATATCCTGACGTTTCGGGTTTCTGCCTGCGACCACGGGTGTAACGTCATGCCCGAAACGTCAGAATATAATTAAACGTAAGTTTACGCGATTAAGACCCGTTTGTCTTTAAAATATGAGTGATAATCGTGAAAGTTTAAATCAAAATATACGTAATCGAATTTAAACTTTCGTGAGCCAAAATAACTATAAATAAGCACTTAAGAAAGACTATAGTAAGAGTACATTTGTCACCACCTATACTCCTCCTGCGGGTGTCGTAAAAGTCGACTAAGGGATTGAAGTGTCACTGACCATTCTTTGATAAAAGATTGATGATGGGCAGCAGCGTCATCATAGTGGACACATTACTGCCGTCGTCAATCCGCTTGCCAAGCGTGGCGATTATGGGCATTTACCTCCTAATGCGTCTATATGCATAGTTAATAGGAGAGGCCTACGTCCAGCAGTGAACTATCATAGGCTGATGATTGACGAAGCTCATGTGAATCTAGTCACTATGCGAGACATGTTTCGGAGAGCTTAGATATCCATTATCAAGCACTGAGCCACTCAAGTCAACTCGCAATATACTTGAGTTTAACCGTTTTGTTATATTTTCCTAACTCGTGCGGCGTTTAAGGCACTCGTTATGAAAAAAGTCGTTCGATACACGTGTAAAAACATCTTTTTAACTCGGGTGATTCTTTCTTCTCGTCTTTCACTCTCGTCGAATTTTTTTTAACACTTTTATCGAAATGTACTAATGGGTTCCAGGAAGTCCAACATTTTTATACCAATTTATGAAGTACTACGTCGAGTTTTCTATCACAGGAGCCTATGGAAGAGTCTGGTCAGCAGCAATAGGACATCCTGTCACGAGCTTTGAGGCAACGTCGGATGATGATGATGAAATAAAATGTCAATGTAGAGCATTCACTTACTCGTAAAATCTAAGATCCGACTGAGTCTTGACTATGGATTTTGTTTCGGCTGAGCTGAGCCCAAGACTAGTACAACTCAGTTCGACCTTACCTAAACCTTATTAAAATCCTTATCTATGTCTACGTGCAGTTGTATTAATATCGTAGCTGCAATGTTTGTGCCAACACATTGACGGTATTTTAATTAAAAAGCACTGTACAATTTAAACTACACAATATTAGATATCATTTTAATATACCACTGTCATCCATTACCTCGCAGCAGTGATGGGCAAAATATAATCGACTAACGATCAACAATAAAGATTAACCAAAAAGTAATCGATTAACGATTAAAAGTGACGATTAATCAATCTTAGTCGTAAGATGTTCGATTAATTTAATCACGATTAAGTTAATCGTCGATTAAATACGAGCGATTAAATCTATAGTAGATTCATTAATTAGATTAATTTTCTTTCGATTGATATCAGAAAAATTTTTTTAAGTCTAACTAAGTTTCGGGTTCGGCTGACAGACTGGTATACCTTAAGGCATGTATAACAATACCTAGGTCATTACGGGTCTTTTATATTTATACTGCTTATTTGAGGAACACATTCGAGTGCGACTATTTTCAACCTGTTTCCTTGCAATCGAATGCTTGAATCGGCTCAAGTCGGCCTCCTGATCGAATAATCCGATAATGTAACCATAAGGTGTCAAGCGGAACTCTTCAATGGCCACTGAAATTTAAAGTATCAATAAATATTTTAAATCATGTTATTTTCTATTTAAAATTATGTTTCATGCTTTTAGTATCCGAGGGCCTTCCAACTTCCGATACAATTACAAAATAAAACTCGTGGTGTTTTTGAAAATTCATCAGATTTACTACGTACAAACTGGTTGGCCCGCCGGGTACATAATGATATTTATGGATGAAATGATGGATTATATAAATCGATTTCTTATTCAAGTTTTAAAATACCTAAGTCATATACTGCCCAACAATTGTTTTGCTCTGCTCTAGAATGATTTCAAATAATATATTGAATGATATTACAGTATATTAATTTTGTGTTATGCACTATGTTTCAAAATTTAATCGAGACGTAATCGTTAATTTAGTCGACTAAAATGATGTTTAATTAATTGTTAATCGAATTCAGCAGCGATTAAGTTAATCTTAATTAAATTAATCGCGATTAGTTTTGTGACGATTGATTGTTTAGTCGATTAGTTAGTTGATTAAAAAAATAATCGATTAATGCCCATCTCTGCCTCGCAGTACATCAAACATACGCTACACACATTTGCCCATCGGCTTGCGAACAGATCACATTCAGGTGCCCATGACAGAAGCGCGTTCAAAAATCTTAGAGCTCGAATAAGAGATCTTTGGCGAGCCACAGTATGCGATGTTGGAATCGCAAGACGGATATGGTTTCTAGGCCTAAGATCTTGCTTAGGGAGGAAAGGTATGCTGAGGCAGCATCTTGGTGTACATCATGAGGGAATCAGAGTTTTCATAACAAAGCATTCTAATAGTTAATTTTGTGTAAATATCATGTCAAATGTAGAGGATATTCACTTAACACGTTCCATGTGCAGCGAAAATCGATAGTGTCACCTCTCACGTGCAAATTCTCACACAAAATTTCAAGAATAACCTGGCAACAGTATTAAAAGTCCGCCAATAAGTACCAAATTTTATCAAATTGTCAATTTTTACAGCTGATGCGTGCGGGTAAGTTAACGTCGATTAGCTAGCTAGCGTACGTGCAAATTTCAAAATATCCCTATATTTAAACAGGGTCGTGCATCGTATATGCTGCATGCACGTATCATCATACCTTCAAATGCATCACATGTGATGCATGCACAGGGAACGTGTTAAAATCCTAATCTATGCCTACCTGCAGTGTTTGTGCCAACACATTGACGGTATGCTGTGGCAACATCTTGGCACATCTGACCAGGGAGTCAGGGTCGTAAGGAGGCGGGTATACGCGCTCCTCTATCGTGGGCTGCGGCGCGTTGCTGTAGGCTGTCGACACGTGGACCAGGGCCTTCGAAACACAGAAGTATAATACAGCATACACCAGAGAAGAATGTGAAGATATACCTAGTCAACAATCTTTCAACGTGTTTTCACGGAAATGCCCGAATATATTCTTATATTTCTGTCTCAATGCAATGAATACTGCAGGACTAGCCAGAAGAGTTGGGGTGATGAAAAAATTATTCTTACAGCCGTCACCACACTGCTAAGCATTCATTAAATTGACCTAGCAATGTACAAGTTGCAGATGCAGAACATTATTTTAATTGCAGGAACATACTCGAAAGTTTCCGAGAAATTTCATGAGCATTAAATAGTAAGTTCCCATTGAGAATGCTTTCATGAGAACTTGTAGATAAAAATGTGTAATAAATAATTATTTAGTATCGGAAATAAGAAAACAAGGCAGAAAATATAACTCATAAGGCATGTATCTAGTGGTGTTGGCTTGATTAAATTATTTATTAAATTTGGATTCCCGAGAAGTTTCGCAACTTATGAAACTTCTCCTCGATACTATGCTTGAACCTAGAAAGTGTGGCCATCTTTATTGTGTCTACCTTGAGCTTCGGCATGTCTTGAGCCAAGGTCAGAAGAGAAGCAGTTCCTTGCACGTTGAGCGCTGTTGCGGCAGCCAAGGGCTCTGTGAACCTACACAAACATACACTATGTATTAGGTATTTATTTATGAAGTTTTTAGTCTGAAACATTGATAAAGTTAATTATTTGTAGGTATGGTTTAAAGAGGCGTATTTTAGCACTCTTGCAAATGCAATTTCACGGAGTTGATAATGCGGTTTTCAACAGTCTCAAAATATCGGGTGCTCGAGAAAACAAACGTACATGGTAAATTGGCAGTGAATTTCGAATCCCACCAGTGTATTTTTACCGTCTTCAGCGATGTAAGGTGATGAGATGATGTTAATTGATTACAATCACCCATTACTTTGAAAAATACGGCCTGCGGAATCACTTGTTTCGGCAAACAATCAAATTTATTTATTTTTTTGAAATTGTCTTAGTTATTATATTATGATTATGGCCACAGACTAGCCGAGAGCAGAAACGTGGCTTAAGATAGAGTGAGTTTGGCCAGAAGGTGCCTATTCACCCATGACTTGACGGTTGACTTGAGATTCAAAAATCACTCCATCTGACAAATGGAGACACTAACCTGACTGTTGCAGCAGTGTGGAACAGCATTGTCACCTCAGTGAGCAGAAAATGGGGTAAGGATTATAATCACCCATGATTTATGGGTGTTTATAATCCTTACAAGGTCCTACCAAGAGTCTCAGCCGCGAACTTAAATTAAGTTCTTGTTGTACAGTCGAGGAATTTAATTTCCTACCCATTTCGTACCCTGTCACAGTGACAATCAATATGAAAGCTGCTAGGACAGTCATATTATAGCTAGGTACTATGACAAGGTACGAAATGGGTAGAAAATTAAATTCTTCGACCGTACTAAGTAGTTGGTTTTGCTTCTGCCGAGACAAAATCCCATAGTCTCGGTCGGACCTTACCCATGGATTTGAAAAATACGGCCTGCAAATCACTTGTTTCGGCAATTCAGACACTAACCTGACTGTGGCAGCAGAATGGAACAGCACTGTCACCTCAGTCAGCAGAGCTTTCTGCTCAAGACTGACTCCAAGGCCTGCTGCGGAGACATCACCGGTGATTGGAGACAGCTTGCTTAGGCGCTCCGGCCAACGGGTGCGGATGCGGTCAAACGCCTATTGGAAATCAATCGTTACTTTTTGTCTAATTTTGTTTTACTTTTAAACTTCTGCGTTAACCTCATAAGTGTATGGTGGGCCCACCATAGTTAGTTTTCTTATGTTTCATTTGAGGTTTGTCATTCTATCATTTTCATTCCGGTGATTCCGGTGTAGTAAACTTTACAACTGCAGCAATGAAAATGACACCGGAATTATATCGTCATTCCAGTCGGAAAATCGTCATTTCGGTGGAAAAATAGTCATTCCGGTGGAGTGTTATATCATTCCTGTGAATACTTATCATTCACGTGCGAGACAGTTTTTGTTTCTCAATAATAAAATTCTGAAATGGTCTGGTTCCTACCTGGTTCTTGAGCAGTTCTTTGTATCGCTGCTCGACCGTGAGGCCCCTCTTCGGCCGCAGCAGCAGATAGATGGTGTTGATGCCGGGGCAGGATCTCAGGAGTTTCTCCAGAAGAGCCTGGTCAGATAAACAAAACATGAATACTTTTTTGAACTAACTGCCTGTTTCACATCCCTGGATAATTATCCACTAGAAACGACGTGCTCACTACAAAATAGAAAGTTACAGAAGTCCACCACTAATGCATTCCCGCCGTCAACGCCGGTTGTTGTCAACTATAGTTGACACACTTCATGCATACGCTATATAGCGTATGCATGAAATGTGTCAGCAGATGATGATCTGTGAATTGGCGTTTTTAGCCTACCAGCGGTTGAATTTAAGCAAACATCCACTGAATACGATAACTTCTTTGTCGTTGCTCCAATATTATTAGCATAAATAAGTACTTAATTATCAATTAACGCGCGGTGCGTGTGTCTAGCGGACCGCACTCACGCTCGCAGTGCCCTGAACTGCTCTGAGATATGCTGTCTGTGAGCGGTGTATATGTGTGCGTTTGCGCGAGCGCGTTTATATGTAGATTGTCTTCTGTACCTTTATTTTTTGTGGACTCAAATCACTAAATATTTAAGATGTTACACATACCTTGCCAAGGAAGCCTGTTCCTCCAGTAACCAGCAACACGGCGCCATCGTAGAAGTCAGCAATGCCTTCAGCTTCACCAGCAGCCAGTTCTGGCAACTCCTGGGGCTCCTGGATGTTCAGGTTTGGCGTGAAGATGTCGTTGCCGTTGGCTTCGTCCTTGCTGCAAGGAATTGCACTATCAGTCATGACTCATGGATCGGATACCGGTTTTATCTCCAAACTAAAGAACGGTTCTGATTGCGTTGTGTTTCGTTCTACGCACGGTATATAAAGTCTTTGTTGATGGAGTAATTAAAAAATACGATGTTGGTAATTACATAAAGCATACAATACACTACTACATAAAGAGTGTAACGTAAAGAGAGTAAAAGATACTAGAGTGTAACATAAAGAGCGTAAGACAAATAAAAATGAGCTATTTCGAAGTTTTTGAAAAAACCGGTTCTAATCGCTGCTATCAGTTGCGAAAATCAACAAATAAGTTTTTACAAATATTATATGTCATAGCAGGCGCGAATCCAGGGTTGGGAAGGGGGTCAATGGGGGTTCTTTTAAGGCTACGAACAAATAAAACATGGAAGCCGCATGCCATACCAAATTGCCTTTCAAAAATAGTCCTAAATTTTAGTTGACAAATGTCACCATTGTCACCCTCTTTTCAATGCATCACGACAACGAATTTAAATGTCAACCTATAAAAACTTAAACCGCCATTTAAAAATAGTTGTGTTGATTGGCTATATTCTATAAACATTTGTCAAAGATGTTGCGCCAAAATATGCGCGGTGTTAAGAAAAGCGCTATGTCCTGCCCATCTTGGCACAATTGAACAATAGTTTCTGGAGGCATTCTTGAGCTGGCGTTAGACGTCCATGTTATATACGGTCGCAGGTTTAAAGACACCAAATATTAGGGTACAATACTATACAGGGTGGGCCCTGTAACTAAAGCAAAAAATGAAACGGTACACTAATAACCCAATAAATAGTCATAATTTAATAGTTAAAAATTAAAAAAAAAAAAAAATTAAAAAAAAAAATTTTTTTTTTCTTTTTTTTTATGTACTTTTACTGCAGTCGACTTATACCAAAAAAGTTAAATCGGTGTAACACAAAAAAAAAATTTTTTTTTGGTAAACCAGTTAAAAAACCATGAGTTCAAAAAAACTTTTTAGCTCATTTAGTTTTATGTCCACTGAACTACCAATATGTTTAATCATTAATAAGGTACAATGTTGTGATACCTAGATACATCACTCATAGGTCGTAACTTTAACATACTGTTTCTCCTTAATGGATAACTTTAAAACACTGGGACCTTTTGCAAATAACTAGAGGCAGTCAGAGGAGTCTTCCATTTGATTTTTTGCTTTAGTTACAGGGCCCACCCTGTATTTCAAGATAGTATTAACAGACTTACATATCGTCCATCTTAATATCAGCAACAGCGGCCATCGCAGCAGATGAATCTGGCTTCCTCTTAATTAATTCTGCAACAATGATAAAATACATGAAATCTCAAAGTAAAGATAAAAAATATTTGAAGGGTCAACGGAAAACACATGTTCAATGCTTAAAAAAATCAGGGCAAATTCACACCTTATTCTGTTAAAAGTAAGGTGGTTTTTCCTTCTGTAATTTGAATTGACTAGACACGTTTTTTCCGTGGACCCTTCATTTATGGACCAAAAATACTTGAAGAATCAATTTAGAGTCCCATGGCTGTTTGAACTACATGGAACTATCATGTAACAGTGGATACTGATTTCATTATGGCTACTTTATTTCGTAGACAAGCCTTACCAAAAACATAGCGATGATGAAATTAACTAATTTTCATGCAATGTTAAATTAATACGAAAACTTCAACTTTTTACACTAGGCGAAGATACTTATCCTAGGCGAAAATAAATACGTGAATCGACGGTATTGGTTACAATCAAAGGGTATAATTCAAACTATAAATTACCTAGCCTCTTTAAATATAACGTGTCATATACCAAAGAAAAAATAAATAAATAAATATCTTGGGATATCTTACACAAATCGACCTAGTCCCACGGTTAGCTCAATTAAGGCTTGTGATGTGGGTACTATATAGGCGACGATATATATAATAGATAGATACTTAAATACGTAGACAGCCATGACCAAGGAACAAATATTTGTGATAAATAAATACACAAATAATGCCCTCGCTGGGATTCGAACCCGGAACCTCCAGCTTCGTAGGCAGGGTCTTTACTACCAACTAGGCTACGGAGGCTGACCGAAATACCGAAGTTTACCAACGCCGGAAGTAGGATTTGAACCCACGTCCTTGAAGGGTCTTCTGCTGGCCTAAATCCACCTAAACCACTCGGCCACTCCAGGGCATTAATAAAATAAAAAAATTAAATAAAAAAATATCTCAGAGCGTAAACAGACATCTCATTCATCTAGTCACGTTTTTTTGGAAGGGGCTGTATCTTTTGGTACTATTTTCGGTCGTCAGATACAGCACCCAAAACAAGACAATCAAAACCAACCTCAAATCATTCAGCCACTTCCAAAAATACGTGACCAGATGAATGAGATGTCTGTTTACGCTCTGAGAAATGCCCTCCAGCGGCTGGAGAGGCCGAGTGGTTTAGTTTAGGCATCAGCTTTTAAACGTAGTAGTGTTACCACATACAAAAATACTACTCCAAAAATATTTCTTTACACGTTCGCCTCCGGTACTGTTTCACTAAGCGCTAACACTATGCCGATCAAAATTATCTGATAGGACTCCTATGCCATTGACACGCATGTGTGACTGAACAGATTGTACTCTTATGCCAGTGATAAAGTACTTGTGTCAAAAACGTTCGTATTTCTACAGCACTGGCATAGGAGGAAGAACTTGATTTATGCTAGTGGCATAAGAATAAGGTTACTCTGATCACGTACGTGATCAGGAATCAGATTTTGTTGGTCACACACGCTGTGTCGAACGTGATAAACAATTGGATAACCTGTGTGCTAATGCTAAGCTAACCACACGTTGGGTGCCACAACTTGTAAGGCGATGCGGTAGACCGCGCCAGAGATGGCGTGACGAGCTTGACGCCTTTGACAAGGACTGGTGGGAGACTTCAGGGGATAGGGATACGTGGAAGAATTTGAGGGAGGCCATTGCCCTCTAGTGGGACAGTACAGGCTCTTAATAATAATAGTTAATAATAAGGATCAAGGGTCAGATGCAGAAGGCGGTAATACTGGACACGGCGCGGATAGTCCGTCGGTTCCTCTTTCTGCGACCTTAACCACCGGCAGCTGGGGCCCGCCCCGTTGCCGGCGGCACCCTAGGTTAGGTTTTTATAATGTGTTTATATTTTGTATTGTAAAATACAATACAAAAAACAAAAATGTTGTATTGTATTTTACTTTTATAACCATATTATAACAACCTAGCCTAAGAAAATATTGAAATAAAGATAATAATAAATAAAAAGTGAGTTATTTGAGTTATTCCACAAAAATATACCTAGACTCTGTCTTTTTTCAAGACATCAGCTAGAAATCCTCTTCTTTGAACTTTTTCATATCACATTAATTTGCCTGCCGTATTTTCCGTCACGTTTCGAACTCCCAACTACTATTTTGGTATAAAAAAGCTGGGCATAAACGGTAAAAACGGGACCATCACGCACTAACTGACTTTCTTTTTGAAATACGATAAGCAGTTTGTATTTTTAGATCCAGGTCTTAAAACCATCTACGGGAGACACTTGTCATAGTCAAAATGTTACGTAAACTCAAATCGAGTAGGCTTGCCACTTTCGAATCATCGATACTAACTTACTGTATTAGTCACTGTCAATAGGAAATTGCGAACTTTCGCACAAACATTTTGGGACATTTTGGGAAATGTGATGTGTTTGTCAGCCTCCTTATCCTAGTTGGTAGTGACCCTGCTTACGAAATTAAAAGTATTTAAGTATCTATATGTACGAGTATGTATCTATCTATTATATATATCGTCGCCTGGTACCCACATCACAAGGTTTAATTGAGCTTACCGTGGGACTAGGTTGATTTGTGTAAGATGTCCCAAGATATATATTATAAAAAAAAAGAAAATTAAAAAAACCTCGTAATCCATGATTAAACCGATAAATTCCATGCCTGGTTTAATTTTCCCGTATTAGATTTACACGCGGTATGCAGGTGAATCAACTTTGCATACATGTTTGCATTTCATCATCATCATCAGCCTCTCCTATTAACTATGCGTACAGACGCAGACGCATTAGGAGGTAAATGCCCATAATCGCCACGCTGGGCAAGCGGATTGGCGATCGCAGTACCTAATGTGTCCACTATGATGACGCTGCTGCCCATCATCAATCTTTTGTCAAATAATGGTAAGTGACACTTCAATCCCTTAGTCGACTTTTATGACACCCGCAGGAGGAGTTGGGGTGGTGACAAATGTTTTCTTACTGCCGTCAGCACACGGCCTTGTTGCATTTACCTGGATATTTTGTGGAAAAACAAAGAGAAAGGTCTATGTATATCACCTGTCCTTGTAAGGCTTGTAATATCGATTTCGTTACTTGTAACACATTTCTATACTTTGTACCTACGTACACATCGCACGCACCATTTCTCCGAATCAATTGGCGCGTGAACCCAGTTTACAAACCAACTAACATTGGTTAGGTAATTGCCTATTACGGTAACTGACCGATGAAATTATTTACAAAGTTTAATCATTCATCGGTTTGGGGGTAGAATAGCCGGTGTAATTACCGGCATATAGGCAAAATCCATCTAAGTCCTCAGGATAGGCAGCGCATAGGTGATTTTTTGGTCACTATGTCCATGGGCCTCAGTTCCTGCTTTCCATCAGGTGGGCTGAGAGCTCAGTTGTCTACCTTCGTCACATAAAAAATATATATCTATATATAATTATGATGGCAGGTGGACCAAAATGTTAACGGATTGGTGGGCGATTTCAGACGGGAGAAGCGCAGGGCGTCCGACCGCTCGATGGGTGGACGATATTCGAAAGAGTGTGGGTCACTTTTTGATGAGGTTAGCTCAGGACCGGGACCGGTGGCGTACAAGAAGAGAGGCCTATGCTGAGCAGGGGGCGATAAACTGCTGAAAATTATGATGACGACATATATCATCAGCAGTTATAACTCGGTTGTCCAATATATGTCAAAATTGTCAACAATTCTTCGCACATTATACCAACGCAACGGCGAGTCGACTATAATATATGCCAAATACTGAAAGCCCTAAGTCATTATGTTCCAAGTACCTATATGTTTATTAAACGGTACAAATTGTGCATATATAAAAGGTTTAACATAAGTAATAATTAAATCTAAAGTAGACTATCAAATTAAAACGAAATAAACTAAGTTTAATTTCTAAAAATGATATCAAAGTAGTGTACGCGAGTGATCTACGCGTCGTACACTAAAGGTCAACCGCGACGAGTTCGTCACACATTGACCACACGTTGTCCAAGCGGCAACTATGCGTTTGCGACGTGTATCGAGCAACCATTTCCACGATAAAAAAATAAACTTAAATCAACCTACCCCAAAAACTTTAAGAGATAATTTAATCAAACTAAAAATCGTTGAAATAGTTTATGATATAAATACAGGGTGTGGCCTGTAATAGGAGCAAAAAATGAAACGGTACACTAATAACCCAATAAATAGTCATAATTTAATAGTTAAAACTTAAAAAAAAAAATTTTTTTTGCAAAAAAAAAACATTTTTTTCCTTTTTTTTATGTAGTTTTACTGCAGTCGACTTATACCAAAAAAGTTGTCTGGTAATTGGTACTAAGTTACCAATATTCAAATAAATACAACCACATTTTTTAAGAACAGGGTCACGTTTTATAAAGTTACATTTTACAATTTCGCTGTTTGCCTCTCTAACGCACGCACATGTTGACTAGAAAGAGAGGCAAACAGAGAAATTGTAAATTGTACCTACCTTTATAAAACGCGACCCAGTAATCTAACTTACATTTTAAGTTTACCATTTAAAAAAATGCTTAAGTAGGAATAATTATTTTTTAGAACAGATGGTGCCTTTTTTAGGCTCTAGTGCGAGAAGTGGCTCATTTTACGTCAGGTCCAAAACTTCGCAGGGCCATCTGTACTAAAAAACGTCGTACAAGACACGTGCAAAAAGGAAATTCGTAACTCGTGTCGATTTAAAACACTCCCTTCGGTCGTGTTTTAAAACATCGCCACTCGTTTCGGAGTTCCTGTTTTTCGTACTTGTGTCGTAATGTACTAATTTGCCTATTTCATAAAATCTCCTGTAATTTATTAAAATTAAAGGTCTGCAACCACATCCACAATACTTACTTACATTATATTTTTTTATGTTATTAAAACGATTTATTTAAAAAATGTACATATGTATTTAACTCTAAATAAAAAAAAACAATCGTTTCCTCTGTTTTACGAAAGTTCATACAAACTATATGGGTAACTTCGTAACACAAAATTGTTACATGAAATTTTATTTTAATTAAATTATTTACTATATCCAATTATTTACATTCGATTATTAATAGTTAATAGTACAATTTAATAAAAGTGCGAAAAAATTAAGTTCGTTTCAGTAATTATATTATATTGTAAATACGACTTTTTAGGCCTAACCTGACAAAAATGTATCACTGCAATGGCTTGCAAAAAAAGCGTCATCTATACGGAAAAATATTTATTTTATAAAATTGACGTAACTTACCAAAAATAAAGGGAAGCGCACACTACACTAGCACATCGCGTGCGATGGTCGCGGTGGCGTACCTTTCACTGCCGACACGTAACGCGCGCGGCAACTCGCAGGGATCGCTGGAAACGCTGCGTCTAACTCGATGGCATGGATGAAACGCTATAGGTGGAAACTTAACCCTTAGGTGCTTTTATTTCTGAAATTACTTATGTAAACCGTCGATGCCAATTAGACCTCTGTTGCTCAGTTTTACAGTTTTCTTCGACATGTGTCATTTCGGTCATATCGTTTTTGAAACTCTATGCGCCTAAGGGTTAAGTATAAGGTACACTCGGCTTACATCGGATCTAACGTAAGATCGGATGACCGCAATAACTACTGAAATAGTAGTATTTTTTCCTCACTGGCTATATTATATATATATTTCACCCCGCCTCTCTCGCTAATATGCAGCAAACGCTCAGCCGCATCAGTCGAGTCGTGAGCTACTAACAGTATTTTATTCGAGAATTTTTGGAGATCCGATCTTTAACATGAAGCTATGCACCTTCTTCTCCTTACTTTAGAGTTTAAATTAGATACTAGTCCGATCTTAAGCCAAGAAGGTTTTTCAGTTGGGTGTCTTGAAAAAAAATAGTGTAAGTTTGAGTGTCGATTATTCCTAAGCTATTCAGCTGAGCGGCATCAAGTAAATTTATATTAAAAGCTTGATTTCGTTTTTATCACGTACATCACACATCTGCAGGTAAAAGTTAGTGAGAATAAATTTATGTTTTTTTCAACTCACGAAGCACAGTCCGGTCTTACCCGGGTGTACCTTAAACTATGGCTATGAGTTGGCAAGTAACGCTTACTGTAGCAGTACCATGACTTTGCAAGTATCAGTAACGTTAGGTTTTGCTTACGCGAACCTTGGCTACAACTATCTATTGATAAAAAAATCACGTTTGTCACTCATACTTTACGACAAACGAGACTTAATCGCGTAAACTTACGTTAAATATTATCTTGACGTTTATGTTAGGTACATCATATTCATGAGTTTCATGACATACACTTAGGTGCAAAAGTGTTCCAATGTTACTATTTCAATGAAATGTAAAAAAAAATTGATAACATTTAAAATATTTTTAGAATACTTATAGTGGTATTGTTCATGATTTAATTATCTTCCAAACAGACTAGCACATCATCTACATATAATACAGATTGGTGTAGATATTTTGACACTAAAACATTAAAATTTCACCCTTTTTATATTTCGCCTAATATGAAAAATCTTTTGCAATACTTTTTAAGATAGGGAATTTTATCTTCTTTCTCTCCGAAAAAATTTTTTTTTTCAAAAATTATCCCCCCACTTGTTTTGTAATATAGGTATTTTTTATATGTATGATTTCTACTCAAAATCGTGAGCTCTTTCAATCACAATTTAAGAGAAATATTAAATTTTTCGAACTTTCCATTCCGTTACCGCCATACAAAATATATGATTTGATTTGATTCTGAATGGAAATCATATTAAAATTTCAAATCCAAAATAAAGTGGGAACTTTGGAAAAAAAGGCCCATAAATATATAGCCACTGGCATGCTTTATGCATCTGCGGCTACCTGGCGTCACTTTTAGTGCAATAAAATCTTGAGCTTAAGATGTGTTTCCACCAGAGATGTGCGAGGATGTGTTTCCATACAAATGACACCTCACTCGAGTCATTAATAGGTGTCATTTGTATGGAAACACATCCTCGCACAATGTCTGGTGGAAACGCAGCCTTACCGTGGGGCTAGGTCGATGTGTAAAGGTGCGTTCAAACTAAGAGCATTCGCTGTTCTAACCTCCCACTCTACGAAATTCGATCGGTACACAAAACGTGATTGGTTGATTTCGTAGAACGGGCGCTAGAACAGCGAATGCTCTTTTGGTTTAAACGCACCTTAAGATGTCACAAATATGTAGTTATATTATTCGCAACTTTAATAGAAATGAAATGAAATGAAATGAAATATTTATTATGCACAGATTTAGGTACAATTGAGATGACAATAGATAATATACATTGACGTACACTGATGGAATCACTAAATCTACTTTACAGGCATGCATAATGTTAACTTATATATAGCTAATTTTACAACTACGTGTATTCTAAAAATTCATTTATGCTATAAAAACATTTGTGTACGAGCCATTTCTTTAAAGCTTTTTTAAACTTTATAAAGGGTAAATCTTTAATTTCGTCTGGCACCTTATTGTAAATTTTTATGCACATAAAATATGAGTTCTTCGCTACCATAGCCAGATTTGATGGAGGCACATATCATTTTGGTGTGTAATTTTGATTTGTTTTTTTTTTTATTAATAAATGCCTGCCTACCTATTCTTATTTATTCCTATATTGTGACCTTACGGGGTTTCTAAATACTTCTTTAACTTGCTGAAAGAGGTGCCCATGTTGATACACAAAAACGCAAGCATTATATATGTAAACTAGCAGTTACCCGCGGCTTCGCCCGCGTACTAACATCTATTCACTGCGTGTTAATGTTTTCCCGCGATTATCGCGCGTTTGCCTTAACCGATTTAAGTGTGGCGGATGGTGCTTTTACCCGTGGTTCGGCTGCGTTCTATAATTTTTTATCACGGTCGTATTAAACTTAATGCCTAAATTCAAGATGGTGAACTTTTCTTGCAATTTTGACTTAAAATTCCATATGAAGAACTTTATTATCTCCAGGACCAGGGGTTTGGGCTGTGCGTGGATCTTTGTCAGGGAGCTTCTTCTTTTATGTATGTAGATAGATAGATTATCAAATTCCATCCCATAACAGGGTAAGCGGTGTTACACGTCCGCCTTGTTAGATTTTAAAATCATTATTGTTTTCGTGAACAATGACTTGATAAACCGTGGAATCGATATCCATGTTGATTTTTACTGTTTGCCCTTTTTACAACATTCAAGGATTGATTTCTCAAAAACTTAAAACACGTCTTTACTCATTTATGTTTAGGGATACTCCTGTGAAATTTGGGATGAAATAGGTATTTTAATTGATCAAGTTTCGCCATACAAACCCTGGACCCCTATCGCACCCCCTAGGGAGTGGATTTTGACCTAACCATTTTTAGAGCTTCCCTACACCCTCAAAGAAACCTACGCACTATATTTGGAATCTCTAAAACCATAAATGAACATGATATATAAATAAATAATAAAATTATATTGATATTTTTCGAAATTTACCCCATAACACCATAACCGTGTACATAGTATTTCATGTCCGCCGCGTTAAATTTTAAAATCGTTATTGTTTTCGTGATCTACGACTAGATAAAGTATAAAAACGATACCCGTCTTGATTCTTTCACTTCGTCACCCTTTTTAACTTTTTCAGGGGTTGAATTTTCAAAAAACCTTAAACATTCCTTTACTCAATTGCTTTAAAGAATACTCTTGCGAAGTTTCGGATCAAATAGTTCAACTAATCTTATTTCGCCATACAAACTTTGGACCCCCATTTCAACCCCTTAGAAGGTGAATTTTGTAAAATCCTTTCTTAGTGCTCGTCTACACCATAAAAGGAACCTACGTGCCAAATTTGGAGTCTATAGGACCAGGGGTTTAGGCTGTGCGTGCATCTTTATAAGGGAGCTTCTTCTTTTATATATATAGATAGATGGTAGAGATAGAATGTTTTGATTTTTAAAATAAGGCATACATGAATCCAATGGTTTCAATCCAAATACAGCCTTGATACATTTTTTTTGTTTAAGAAACACATCATCTATGTCCGTACGTAAGTGAAGTAGTTATAGACCACGAAAGCTGACATACCTACGTACAATAATTATCATGTCTGCGCAACCGCCCGCAACGCTCGCCCGTGTGTTTCCGGTAGTGATAGTTC
>JALPQI010007289.1:0-66495 GCA_025490895.1 Thaumatotibia leucotreta | reverse complement strand
AAAAAAATTATGAAGAGTGATTATTATGAACTCCAATCCGTAGTACAATTTTAAATAGGAATACAAATTTTATGAGAGCCAATATGGACCCCAGAATTAGAGTGCACTGGGACATATTTTTTCCCCTCACTAGCTCGTAAAGTGCTCGTTTATCCTTTAATACGAACGTGTAAAAACGCATATTATTCACTAGTGTGGCAAAGTAATGACCTTGGTTTTGGAATAACAAGACGTAAAATGCTCATGGAAATTGTTCCATATTAATGATAATGAAATAATTTGTTTGAGAATTTAGTGTAAAATACAAACCTTTATATAATATGATGATTTATAACATATAAATCCTAAAATTCCATAAGTAACAATTGTTTTATTGAATGATGATAAGACGACTAGATGCAATCACAAAACGCAGAAAATGTCAACGTCAACATTGTCAAAGAATATTATAGGTTATAATCTTTATTTACCGACTCGAACACGCATCAAAATAGTAAACTAAACAACTTTCAGGGTGTTCTGTTATAATTTTGTAAAAAGAATGAATGAGAATGATTTAATAATGCATTGGCGTTGGTGTGCAACTACAGGAATGTGTTAAAATCGTGCTGCGTTTACTTTTTCGTGCTAAGTTTACTGCGACAAAATCTTGCATTAAATACACGATGCATTTGGAAAATTATTATCACTAACCCGATAATGATTGTAATGTGAACAAATAATTACCTTTTTCGAGTTTCTCGCTATAGTGAGGGGAAAAGTTTTGTGTTACACACGGGTGCAAATGTATTTTACTTCTCGTATGTTAAAACACTCGCTGCGCTCAGGATTCTATTTTAGAACCACTCGCTTCGCTCGTGGTTCAACTATAGAATCCTTTCGCTTGCTCGTGTTTCAATTTCATACTCGCGGGTAAAATACAACTTTGCACCCTTGTATAACAAATAACTATTGAACATTTTTGTGTACACCTTATTTTGTCTTTGACTGTACTTACCTGAAAACCGTGCAGTCTAATAAAGTACGGTATCCATCAGACATTATGAAACGAAACCTTTTAATTACGACTGATAGACGGTCAGAACGGTAAACATAGTAATCGATCATCAATCCATTATAGTCTTTATCAGGGGCCCTATCACGAATCACGATTAACGTGTTTCCTTTCTCTCGCACTTGTGGATTTGTACGTAGGTGTGACAGAGGCAACAGGTCGATCGCGAGTAGGCCATCTGAGACCGATGCACAACTCAACCAAGTTAAGTTTGCAGCTGGTTAGTAAGCGGCGTAATGGACACAAGGTGCAAATGTATCTTGGTGGAGATGTAGATTATTTTCGATACTTCAGTATAGCTACAGAGTAAGTGTAATTCGGGCGAAGTTCTTAACGGGGTTTAGTTTAGAACATAATGTCAAAGTCAAACTCAAAATATTCTTTATTCAATTAGGCCCAGCAACGAGCGCTTCTGAATCGTTAAACTAAATAGCGAATGAGAGAAAAAAAAAGCTACTTCCGGTTCTATCATTTATAATAAGGTATCTACCTACATTTCGTCAGCCTCCGTAGCCTGGTTGGTAGCTAGGGCTGCCAACCAAAGATCACAGATATGCGGGATATTCGCGAATTAATTGCGGGACTTGGCTGTAAAATGCGGGACGGCAATGACATTAACATTAAAAAATAATGCTTAATTTCATATCGGTAATTTAGTTGCATAGTTATACACGTTCAGTACACGGTGCTCGCAGGCTATAGCCGCCGTCGTCGCGGTACATTTAAATTAACATGTCACAATCTTAAATGCTTTCATTTACATATTTATTTGTTTGTTTATTTGTTCAATAGATATTTATTTATTTATTTATTTAATCTTTATTGCACAAAAAAGAAAACTTAGAAGTACAAAAGGCGAACTTAATGCCATAGGGCATTCTCTACCAGTTAACCTTTAGGCGAAGCAGAGAGGTTGTGGGCGGTGCTATATTTAGATTTAGATATATTCTGACTTACTCTATTCTAAATATAAAATACAAATAAGATACATATTTATATACCTATATATATATATATATACATATACATATTACAAGTTACATAAACACAATTAAATACATACATATTCATATAGACGAAACGTATGAAACTCACACACTAACTGTTTATTCTGCTAGCGAAAAAAGCACGAACAGACTTCTTGAACCTAAGCTTGCTGGGGGAATTTTTGATGTGACGAGGAAGACTATTCCAGAGCCGGGCTACCTGGACAGAGAAGGAATTTGACATAAAACCAGTGTGGTGAACAGGGATAGATAGGGACAAATTACCGGAAGAACGTAGCTGACGGTCACGAGACACGCCATAGTACTGAAAGAGGGATTTGAGGTATTCAGGAGAGTGTGGATCATAGAGAACGGAGAAGAGAGTGCAAAGCAAGCGAATATTGCGTCGTAGACGGATGGGAAGCCAGCCAAGCTGAGAGCGGAAAGATGACACATGATCATACTTTCGGAGACAGTAGATAAAACGTATGCAGTTATTAAGGAGGCGATCTAACTTATCTAGAAGTTCTCCGTTTAAGTCCGGATAACACACATCACCGTAATCGATTATGGGTAAAATCAGTGAATTGACTAGTAACACTTTCGTCTTAACGGGTAAAAAGTGCTTCATCTTATTAAGAAAATGAAGGGAACCCATGACCTTTCGACTAACCTCGGTAACCTGTGCTCTCCAACTCAAAGTGCTGTCTATGAGAACACCAAGATCCTTGACACTTTGGCTAAAAGGTATCGGTATGCCATTAAAACTTACTGGAGTAACTAGGCTCAAATTTAGTTTAGACAACTGTCTACTACTGCCACAGACAATTGCCTGGCACTTAGTCGGATTGACAAATAGACCAAATTTCTGAGACCACTGCTGTATATGTAAAAGGTCCAAGTTTAACCTATCGATAGTAGACGGAAAGTCGGCAACTGTAGATTGGTCATAAAGTTGCAAATCGTCGGCATACAAATGGTACGAACAGCGAAGTTCAGGAGTTATGAAATTAATAAAGGTTGAGAATAAGAGTGGGGATAGTATACCACCCTGAGGTACGCCAGTAGCTAGATCGCACCAGTCAGACAAGGATTGATCAACACGGACTGCTTGCTGGCGACCCCCTAGATACGCTGAGAACCAGTTAAGGGCTGAGTGAGACACGTTTAGATACTTAAGAAGGGCAAGAAGGATGTCATGGTCAACCGTGTTAAAAGCATTGGAGAAGTCAATCAATACAAGCAAAGTGACCATTTGACCCTCCATGCCACTACGAATGTCTTCAGTCACCTTGAGAAGTGCAGTACACGTACTGTGACTGGGTCTGAAACCAGACTGAAAGGGACTTAAGAGTTTATGCGTGTAAATGAAATGTGAAAGTTGTTTGTGTACCACTGCTTCAGCTATTTTTGATAGGAAAGGAAGGATCGAGATAGGCCTAAAGTTGTTGATGGATGAAGGGTTAGGAATTTTGGGAAGGGGTAAAACAAACGCTTTACGCCACAATAATGGGAATTCACCATTAGCGAGAGAGGAATTGATAATGTCAGTTATAACTGGGAGCACACAATCAAGAACTGATATAATCATATGACGACCGATGTCATCGCACCCCACAGCTTTTGATTTAATTGCTTTAATTATAGTTTTAATATTAGAGGCAGAGATGGTGGAAAATGAGAAGCTGTCGGCGACAGGAGAAGGAAGCGAAGAAATTTCAAGAATAGTAGTGGCTTTAATATTGCCACTAACAGAAAGGGCAGTAGAGAAATGGCTGTTCAAGTCGTTTAAAGAAAAGGAAGTGCCATCGAAACCATTTTTTGGTTTACCAAGACCAAGTGACTTTAGAAATTTCCAGACATCAGCCGTGGAGGAGGAGGATACATTTTGATGAATGAATCGACGCTTCGCTGCGCGCACCATTTGATTGCAACGATTACGGGCTTTCTTGAAAAGTCCCCAGTTCACGTCAGAACGATCACGCTTAAAAAGTCTAAACGCGCGATCCCTTCTTCTCATAGCCATTCTTACACCCTCCGTCATCCAAGGGGCAGGTGGACGTCTAACGCGGACAGTGTGTACGGGCGCATGTTTATCAAAAAGGCTCAGGATCTTGGCATTGAAAAAAGAAACCTTAACATCAGTCGATGAGGCCGAGAGCACAGGTGACCAGTCGATATTTGCCGCATCGCTAGAGAGAGAATCAATATTGATTTTAGAGAAGCTACGCATACTTACTAAAGCTGGTTTACATTTGGGAGGTTTGATTTTATAAGAAACAAATATCAAATCATGGTGGGAAAAACCGGGAGCTATAAACTGACCCTGCTTAACAGCGAGACTAGGAGATGAAGTAATGATAACATCCAGCCATGTGTCAGAAGTAGAAGTATGATGAGTCGGAGATAACGGAAGAAGTGAGAAATTTACAGACTGGAGTAACAAAGCTAATTTTCGAGATTGTGGTGAAACTTTGCAGAGATCAGTATTCAGGTCACCCATAATCAAATGATGTGTGTAATCCGAGCTTAGCGACTCTAAAACTTGTTCTAAGTCAGAGAAATAGTCAACGGTAGGGGGGCAACAAACCACACCTAGAACAGCTTTAACTCCCTTCACATTAATCTCAAGAAAAATCCATTCGGCAGAGCCCGAGTAAAGAGAACGACTAGTATTAAGAATTTTGAATGGAATACAATTTCTAAGATAGATGGCAACGCCGCCACCACCCTTGCCAGTTCGATCGTTTCTGATTAAGACATAACCTGGTAAAGAGTAGGACGTCGAGTCGAGGGAAGGCTTTAGCCAGCTCTCAGAAACAAGAATAGCCTGAACAAATTGGGACTGGAAGGTATCAAGAAGCTCACTATAATGAGAAGGGATACTCTGGGCATTGATGTGGCACACGTTTAAATGGCAAGAGTTAAGAAATTCGCGAGACACAAGGCTACCCAAAGTGTCAGAGCTACCAGACGAATTCAAGGAAAGAAAGGCAGAGCTGTCATCACTAGCAGAAAAGAACGATTCGAGTTCGTCATTAGACATATAAATATAAATAAATATAAATAAGATTTATATACGTATGAATATGACCTAAAATTAATAACAAAATACTAATATTAAATTGCTAGGGAGCCTTACAATACTGCTTCATCCTGCTGATTATCCAGTGAGATTACAAGTTTAAAAGTAGATGTGATTACAAAGAAAATAATAATTACTAAAAAAGAAAAACAAAATACATTTTAAATAGCTTACTGAAATTTGCCAACAAATTGTATACAATAAGTCAGGACAACAATTGTGTCGCATGTAACGGGCGTTAAAAGCAAATGCTCAAATAATACTGTCAACAGTGTCAACGTCAGATCGAAAGGCAAATTACGTCAAACCAAACATCAAAATAAAATAATTCACTGCAAGTTATTTAACAATTAAAATTCATAAAAATAATTCCGAGGGTAAGACTCTAAAGTACAAATGGAAGATTATAATCACAAAAAGCGCTTCAAGCGCTAACTACCACTAGGAAAATTAAGGTTTAAGCATAAGCAATGAGTGAAAAGGAAGCACAAAATACTAATTAATGGAGAAAAGACAAAACGCAGCAATGATCTGAGGACAACAGACTTCATCTTCGACCAGAACGGCCGGTCCGACCACCATGGGCACCCGAGACAGCATCAGCGCCGGCAGCGGCACCGGACTCAGGAGTCGACGACGACAACGGTTGCTGTTCCGTGCTTACGTTAACTAGTTTTTTGCTCTGTGCGCGAGGCCCAAGGGCCTCGCGGGCCTCTCTTTTTGTCGACTGGAGGGGTGGGGTATTGGAGATATTTTTTTTATTTTCTTTAATTTTTTTATTATTGATTTTGTATTATTTTCTAATTTTATACAGTTTTTGGGCTTTTGAGCTGGACTCCTGCAGCTCGGCCTTCGGCCTCGCGAGCTGTCAGGCCTCTGAGGGACGCTTCGGGCCTTCGGCCCTACGCGGAGCTCGGCCTTCGGCCTTCGCAGATTGTCGAAACGAATCGTCGGGCCTGCGGCCCTCCGATTCGTTTTCATGTTACACTTTTTCATTGAGTAGCATGGATGCCTTGGACTCCTGCAGCTCGGCCTTCGGCCTCGCGAGCTGTCACGCCTCTGAGGGACGCTTCGGGCCTTCGGCCCTACGCGGAGCTCGGCCTTCGGCCTTCGCAGATTGTCGAAACGAATCGTCGGGCCTGCGGCCCTCCGATTCGTTTTCATGTTACACTTTTTCATTGAGTAGCATGGATGCCTCGGACTCCTGCAGCTCGGCCTTCCGCCTCGCGAGCTGTCACGCCTCTGAGGGACGCTTCGGGCCTTCGGCCCTACGCGGAGCTCGGCCTTCGGCCTTCGCAGATTGTCGAAACGAATCGTCGGGCCTGCGGCCCTCCGATTCGTTTTCATGTTACACGTTTTCATTGAGTAGCATGGATGCCTTGGACTCCTGCAGCTCGGCCTTCGGCCTCGCGAGCTGTCACGCCTCTGAGGGACGCTTCGGGCCTTCGGCCCTACGCGGAGCTCGGCCTTCGGCCTTCGCCGATTGTCGAAACGAATCGTCGGGCCTGCGGGCCTCCGATTCGTTTTCATGTTACTTTTTATCATTGAGTAGCATGGGAGTTCTGGACTCAAGCAGCTCGGCCTTCGGCCTCGCGAGCTGGCTCGCCTGTATTGGACGCTTCGGGCCTTCGGCCCTACGCGGAGCTCGGCCTTCGGCCTTCGCTGCTACGAGGCTTCGCCTTCGGGCCTTCGGCCCTCAGGCTCAGCTTACATAGTTGCTCAGATTTTTTTATACGTAGAAAAGCTTTGTTTTCTCGCAGCTCGGCCTCCGGCCTCGCAGGCTGCCGCGCCTCTATGGGACGCTCCGGGCCTTCGGCCCTACGCGGAGCTCGGCCTACGGCCTTCGCTGCGGTTCGAAGCAAACCGTCGGGCCTGCGGCCCTCCGGTTCGCTTATTAAGACAGTTAGGAAGGGCAGTTTCACCGCGTGGGCTCGCCCGTCGGGCCTTCGGCCCTCGGGCTCGCGCGGAGAGCACCTTCGGCCCTACGCGGAGCTCGGCCTTCGGCCTTCGCGGGCTTGACGCCTCGCCATCGGGCCTTCGGCCCTCAGGCTCGGCTTATTAAGATACTGGGGTTGTTGAACGCTTGGTAGCTCGATTTGCTCGGAGCTCGGCCTTCGGCCTCGCTTTAAATTACTTGGAGGTAACGCGCTTGGGCCCTCGGGGTGAAGCTCCGGGCCTTCGGCCCTCCGCGAGGTCGGCCTTCGGCCTCCCACCCTGAAGCTCGCCCTTCGGGCTCGCTAAACATAGATTTATATTGGTTCTGGTAATGTTCCGGCCCTCCTGCAGCGAGGCCTTCGGCCTCGCCCAAAATTACTGGGGTTCGGGACCCCCTTGGGCCCCGGGAGTGAAGCTCCGGGCCTTCGGCCCTCCGCGGGGTCGGCCTTCGGCCTCCCGGCCTGAAGCTCGCCCTTCGGGCTCGCTTAACTTACTTGGGATTTTGACTTTTTGTTCGGGGTCGCCGCCATCTTGGATTTTTTTCCAAATTTTTTTTCAGATTATCACTCCTGGGCCCAAATAATGCCTTTGCATCGGAGCTTCACTCCCGGGGCCCATGGGGGTCCCGAACCCCAGTAATTTTGGGCGAGGCCGAAGGCCTCGCTGCAGGAGGGCCGGAACATTACCAGAACCAATATAAATCTATGTTAAGCGAGCCCGAAGGGCGAGCTTCAGGGTGGGAGGCCGAAGGCCGACCTCGCGGAGGGCCGAAGGCCCGGAGCTTCACCCCGAGGGCCCAAGCGCGTCACTTCCAAGTATTTTAAAGCGAGGCCGAAGGCCGAGCTCCGAGCAAATCGAGCTACCAAGCGTTCAACAACCCCAGTATCTTAATAAGCCGAGCCTGAGGGCCGAAGGCCCGATGGCGAGGCGTCAAGCCCGCGAAGGCCGAAGGCCGAGCTCCGCGTAGGGCCGAAGGCCCGGAGCGTCACGATCGAGGTGCTCTCCGCGCGAGCCCGAGGGCCGAAGGCCCGACGGGCGAGCCCACGCGGTGAAACTGCCCCTCCTAACTGTCTTAATAAGCGAACCGGAGGGCCGCAGGCCCGACGGTTCGCTTCGAACCCCAGCGAAGGCCGCAGGCCGAGCTCCGCGTAGGGCCGAAGGCCCGGAGCGTCCCATAGAGGCGCGGTAGCCTGCGAGGCCGGAGGCCGAGCTGCGAGAAAACAAAGCTTTTCTACTTAAAATAAAATCTGTGTAACTGTTTAAGCTGAGCCTGAGGGCCGAAGGCCCGAAGGCGAAGCTTCGTACCCGCGAAGGCCGAAGGCCGAGCTCCGCGAGGGACCGAAGGCCCGAAGCGTCCAACACAGGCGAGCTAGCTCGCGAGGCCGAAGGCCGAGCTGCTTGAGTCCAGAACTCCTATGCTACTCAATGAAAAAGTGTAACTTGAAAACGAATCGGAGGGCCGCAGGCCCGACGATTCGTTTCGAGAACCTGCGAAGGCCGAAGGCCGAGCTCCGCGTAGGGCCGAAGGCCCGAAGCGTCCAACACAGGCGCGCCAGCTCGCGAGGCCGAAGGCCGAGCTGCTTGAGTCCAGAACCCCCATGCTACTCAATGAAAAAGTGTAACATGAAAATGAATTAAATTCGTTTCGATAACCTGCGAAGGCCGAAGGCCGAGCTCCGCGTAGGGCCGAAGGCCCGAAGCGTCCCTCAGAGGTGCGATAGCTCGCGAGGCCGAAGGCCGAGCTGCAGGAGTCCAACGCATCCATGCTATTCAATGAAAAAGTGTAACATGAAAACGAATCGGAGGATCGACAATCTGCGAAGGCCGAAGGCCGAGCTCCGCGTAGGGCCGAAGGCCCGAAGCGTCCCTCAGAGGCCTGACAGCTCGCGAGGCCGAAGGCCGAGCTGCAGGAGTCCAGCTCAAAAGTCCAACAACTGCGACATAAGTGAAATATAATACAAAAACAATAATAAAAAAATTAAAGAAAATAAAAAACACATCTCCGCGGCCTCGACCTCAGTCGACAAAAAGAGAGGCCCGCGAGGCCCTTGGGCCTCGCGCACAGAGCAAAAAACTAGTTAATAATATATATAGCTGCATTACCACTCATTTCTGAATGACATGATTGTTCTCCCAGAAGGAGTATTGGTGGGGGTTAGTGTTATATACAGTCGTATAGAGGGCGCGCCGGTGACCTAGTTTTAATAATATATATAGCTGCATTACCACTCATTTCTGAATGACATGATTGTTCTCCCAGAAGGAGTTTAGGTGGGGGTTATTGTTATATACCGCCGTATAGAGGGCGCGCCGGTGACCTAGGGAAAAATCTGACATTTCAGGATTTGCTCCCTGGTCGAAAAATGTTCGACGGCCTGGCTAAACGGTGAGACCTAGGTGGGGGGTGCTCGACCAAATGTCATAGGGAACTGCTGACAGTTTTTAAAGCCGCAAAAATTTTTCCAAAAAAAAAAAAAAAATTTTGCACTCAAATTTCAAAATGGTCCTTCGAGCCGGATTTTTTTGTGGTAGAATCTCTGAGGGACCTAGATTAAAGAAAAAGTGTTTTTAAGATTCTCGGATCCAAAATGGCCGCCGTAGGGCCCGTCAAAGTTTGTATGGGAACTCTTAAACGGGGGGAGATAGGTGGGGGGTGCTCGACCAAATGTCATAGAGGACCCCGAGAGCTGTCTGGTGGGCAAAAAATTTTTGCAAAAAAAATTTTTTTTTTTTTTCGAAAAATTTTTTTTCACTCGATCGAGCTGGAAATCGCTGTGCGTAACTTTTGGGCTCTCCAGACTCCGAAAAAATTTTTTTCAGATTTTTTGCACAAAAAAAATTTTGTATGGATTTTTCGAAATAATGGTCCGATCGCGCTGAAATTTGGCATGCGGGCATTATTTGGGCCCAGGAGTGATAATCTAAAAAAAATTTGGAAAAAAATCCAAGATGGCGGCGACCCCGAACAAAAAGTCAAAATCCCAAGTAAGTTAAGCGAGCCCGAAGGGCGAGCTTCAGGCCGGGAGGCCGAAGGCCGACCCCGCGGAGGGCCGAAGGCCCGGAGCTTCACTCCCGGGGCCCATGGGGGTCCCGAACCCAAGTAATTTTGGGCGAGGCCGAAGGCCTCGCTGCAGGAGGGCCGGAACATTACCAGAACCAATATAAATCTATGTTAAGCGAGCCCGAAGGGCGAGCTTCAGGGTGGGAGGCCGAAGGCCGACCTCGCGGAGGGCCGAAGGCCCGGAGCTTCACCCCGAGGGCCTAAGCGCGTCACCTCCAAGTAATTTAAAGCGAGGCCGAAGGCCGAGCTCCGAGCAAATCGAGCTACCAAGCGTTCAACAACCCCAGTATCTTAATAAGCCGAGCCTGAGGGCCGAAGGCCCGATGGCGAGGCGTCAAGCCCGCGAAGGCCGAAGGCCGAGCTCCGCGTAGGGCCGAAGGCCCGGAGCGTCACGATCGAGGTGCTCTCCGCGCGAGCCCGAGGGCCGAAGGCCCGACGGGCGAGCCCACGCGGTGAAACTGCCCTTCATAACTGTCTTAATAAGCGAACCGGAGGGCCGCAGGCCCGACGGTTCGGTTCGAACCCCAGCGAAGGCCGTAGGCCGAGCTCCGCGTAGGGCCGAAGGCCCGGAGCGTCCCATAGGGGCGCGGTAGCCTGCGAGGCCGGAGGCCGAGCTGCGAGAAATTAAAGCTTTTCTACGTATAATAAAATCTGAGTAACTATATAAGCTGAGCCTGAGGGCCGAAGGCCCGAAGGCGAAGCTTCGTAGCCGCGAAGGCCGAAGGCCGAGCTCCGCGTAGGGCCGAAGGCCCGAAGCGTCCAACACAGGCGCGCCAGCTCGCGAGGCCGAAGGCCGAGCTGCCAGAGTCCAGTGCTCCCATGCTACGCAATGAAAAAGTGTAACATGTAAACGAATCGGAGGGCCGTAGGCCCGACGATTCGTTTCGATAACCTGCGAAGGCCGAAGGCCGAGCTCCGCGTAGGGCCGAAGGCCCGAAGCGTCCAACACAGGCCAGCCAGGAGTCCAACGCATCCATGCTACTCAATGAAAAAGTGTAACATGTAAACGAATCGGAGGGCCGTAGGCCCGACGATTCGTTTCGATAACCTGCGAAGGCCGAAGGCCGAGCTCCGCGTAGGGCCGAAGGCCCGAAGCGTCCCTCAGAGGTGCGACAGCTCGCGAGGCCGAAGGCCGAGCTGCAGGAGTCCAAGGCATCCATGCTACTCAATGAAAAAGTGTAACATAAAAACGAATCGGAGGGCCGCAGGCCCGACGATTCGTTTCGACAATCTGCGAAGGCCGAAGGCCGAGCTCCGCGTAGGGCCGAAGGCCCGAAGCGTCCCTCAGAGGCCTGACAGCTCGCGAGGCCGAAGGCCGAGCTGCAGGAGTCCAGCTCAAAAGCCCAAAAACTGCGATAAAAATAGAAAATAATACAAAAACAATAATAAAAAAATTAAAGAAAATAAAAAAAATATCTCCAATACCCCACCCCTCCAGTCGACAAAAAGAGAGGCCCGCGAGGCCCTTGGGCCTCGCGCACAGAGCAAAAAACTAGTTAGTATTATATATAGCCGCAACCCGACTGATTGTTGTTGACATGGTTCTGTGGCTCACTGGGTGGGACCTACGGTCTATTGTCGTATACCATCGTGTAGGGTCTGGTCCCAAACAGGGAGGAAAAATCCGAAACCGGGTCTACCTCGAAAGACCGTCTTTTCGATCGACGGCCCGGCCAAACGGTAGGACCTGGGTGGGGGGTGGTCGACCAAATGTCATAGGGAACTGCTGGCAGTTTCTGAAGCCGCAAAAATTTTTGGAAAAAAGTAAAAAAAAATTTGCACTCGATTTTCAAGTTGGTCTTTCGAGCCTGATTTTTTTGTGGCAGGACCTCTGGAGGTCCTAGAGTAGAAAAATATTTTTTTTGTAATTTTAAAATCCAAGATGGCCGCCGTAGGGCCCGTCAAAGTTTGTATGGCAACTTTTAAACGGGGGGAGAAAGGAGGGGGGTGCTCGACCAAATGTCATAGAGGACCCCGAGAGCTATCCGGTGAGAAAAAAAAATTGGCAAAAAACTTTTTTTTTTTTTTTTCAAAAATTTCAAAATGATACTAGCGGGCCAGAAATCGCTGTGCATAATAGTCGGGCCCCCGAGATTAGAAAAAAATTTTTTTTGGATTTTTTGCGCAAAAAAAAATTTGTATGGATTTTTCGAAATAATGATCTGAGCGCGCTAAAATTTTGCATAGGCACACTTTGGGGGCCCGAAAGTAATATTCAAAAAAAATTTTTGGGAAAAAATTCAAGATGGCGGCGCCCCGGGGCAAAAACAAAATTCATGGATCGGGCCAATTTTTTTTGCCCATTTTGAAACTGTTGATGAGCGTTTAGGGATTTTAAATTTTAACAGTATGATTCAGTTGGGTTATGGATTAGACAGGACGTATTTTGGACTTTCTACAATTCAAGATGGCCGCCGTATGGGTGTTCAAACTTTGTATGGGAACTTTTGAACGGAGAGAGATAGGTGGGGGGTGCTCGAACAAATGTCGTACAGTACCTTAAGAGCCATCAGATGGACAAAAAATTTTAGCAAAAAAAATTTTTTTACTTTTTTTCAAAAAAAATTTTTTATCTGATCGGTTCGGAAATCGCTGTGCGTGACTTTTGGGCTCTCCAGATTCCGAAAAAAACTTTTTTGGATTTTTTGCACAAAAAAAATTTTGTATGGATTTTTCGAAATAATGACCCGAGCGCGCTAAAATTTTGCATAGATGTACTCGGGAGGTCCAAAAGTAATATTCGAAAAAAAAATTTGGAAAAAAATTCAAGATGGCGGCGCCCCGGGACAAAAACGAAAATTCATGGATCGGGCCAATTTTTTTTGCTCATTTTGAAACTGTTGTTCGGCTCTTAGGGTTCTGAAATTTTCACGTTAGGATAAGATTGGGCTTTTAATTGGACGAAAAGTGTTTTGGACTTTCTAAAATTCAAGATGGCCGCCATATGGTCGTTCAAAGTTTGTATGGGAACTTTTGAATAGAGAGAGATAGGTGGGGGGTGCTTTAACAAGTCTCATAGAAATTCTCAATTGCTATTCAAAAATATTTTTTTTGGATTTTTTGGACGAAAAAAAATTTGTATGGAATTTGCCTCTGAGAAAAAAGTTAGTATGGTAACTTTTCAACGGAGAGAGATAGGTGGGGGGTGCTTTAACAAATCTTATAGAAATTCTCAATAGCTATTCAAAAAATATTTTTTTGAATTTTTTGGACAAAAAAAAAATTGTATGGAATTTCCTCAGAGGCGCCCAGCTAAGGCCGAAAGCCGAGCTCCCTGTAGAACCGAAGGCCCAAAGCGTCGCATAGCGAGGCCGTAGGCAGAGCTGCCAGAGCCTAGCGCTCCCATGCTTAGTGCTTAGTGAGGGTGCTCTGTGCGAGTCTCGGTAAATTAAAATTAATAAAAAATCTATATCCACGCAACCATGGCCCAATCGCGGCTTGGTATATTAGCCATCGAACAATATATGAATTTTTGAAGTTATTGCTGAGTTTTCAGCTGCCAAAGTAAGAAAGAAGTAATTTTAATTGTATAACAACTCTTTTTCTCTCTTATTAATTATTGCGTTTTGTTATTTTTTCAATATAATAAATAATCATTTATCCATGTCCTGGATCATACAAATTTTATTGTCCTTGCTTTTTACTTTCTTTGGGGTGACAACCGGGTGCCACCCAAGATAGCTATGTCACAGTCAGGGGCTCACAAAACAGAGCCGCGGGAGGTCCAGAACATTGCCAGATCCAATATAAATCTGTTAGATAGACGGGATAGACTACTGTCTCAATTAACTGCTTTAATATAAGCGAACCGGATGGCCAATTATTCGGCTCGAATTTTGTCTGCAAAGGCCGCAAGCGGTTGTCCGCTCCGGATCTTAGGCCTTAATAATCCGAGTTCTAGGCAAAACTTTGAAGAGAGAGAGAGCGAGAGAGAGAGAGATGATTGTGTGATTGATTAGAAAATGTTCATTAATATAAAATGCAGGATCATCTTAGCCCACCAACATGAGCCAAGTTACTGGTAAAAATACCCTTAAGCGCTTATTTATATATTAATACCCTTTTAACCTAACCCTTTAACGGGAACGACTCGAAAAAATCGTCGGTTCAAGCCTCAACGCCATTACACAGTAGAAAATTTTCTGTACAAGAAAAAAATACATAAAGATAATGCTATGGGGTGGTCGTTTTTGAGACCGGTGCCCTGTAAGGGTTAATTTGATACCGGCCACACGCATTTATAAGCTACTTATAGTTGGAAATTTCTAAGAATTAACTTATGACACATTAGAAATGAGCCTTATATGTGTTAGTTTTTTAGTAAAACGTCCAACTTTGTCGCTTTCCATAAAGACGAGATTTCCTTGTATCTTCATATGAATAAACTGACAAAGCGGCTTTATGGCAAACGACAAAGGGGCGTTTTACTAAATTCACTCGCATATATATGACGTTAAGACTATCGGAAAACTGTTAACCTTACCCTCATATTAATAAGGATTAATCTATAACTGTCAAAAAAGTTAATTCTTAGAAATTTCCAACTATAATTGAATTACTACTAAGTACGTACTTATTACACATATTACATAGGTACCTACTTACAAATGTTTTCGTACACAAATATTTATTGTTAAATGCCTATACCTATCTATCGAACTATTTTCTTAAACATCCAATGAAATATTGTTGTTATGTTCCTTATAATAGGCTGCGAAGTATGACGTTTTATTCAGATGCGACTAAGGACTAAGGAAGTTTGTTAATGGAATTTAATACAAATCTTGAAAGCCTAGGCCGGCTGTTAGGCATGTTTGAGAAAATCACTATACATACCTCGCCTCGGCCAGAAATATGGGAGTGCCCGGGAATAAAATTTTATAATGTATCATTGCTATATGTTTATTCTTTCTCTATTAAATACATATTGTTCCTAATTTATTTATGAATAGGTGCTATAATATTATAAGCATTAATTATGAACCTCCTTATTTTTAAGTAATATTATTATTGAAATAAAATGAATCAAAGTTAATTTCTGTCTTGAATGGTTTTACTCCTCACATAGGATTAGGGGTTTACAATAAAATCAAAACATGACACACAACTCCGGTATCTCGTAAGAACCCAAGACTACTTTTCCATTAACCCATTGAGTGCCAAAGGTAAACGGTGGTTAGAAATCGGTGGCCACCATATAAATGGCCTGCTTCTACGCATTATTGCGTAGCTGGCATCAATTTTAAAAAGTACTTCATGAATGCCAATGTCCGCAGTACTATGTAGACGTAATATTGCGTAGAGTGGCACCAACTAAAAATATTTATTAAGTCATTCAACGTAACATATATTTTTTTTTAGAATTTTGTATAGCGTAGTTTAAAACTTAGAGGGGGGGGGGGGCATTTTTCAGACTTTGAGAGCTGATATCTCGATTTGCTTAAATAAAAATTAGATTTATAAACGTTCATATCATTTTCAAAGACCTTTCTATTAATATCCCACACGCTTATATACAACTAAAATAATGTTTCTATCCCTCAGTTACATGTATGGAGGGCCCCCACCCCAATGGTTTTTTTTTACAATTTAGTATCATAATCCTGTAGAGGTTCATACAACACATATGCTTACCAAATTTCGTTACTGTAGCATTCATAGTTTCCGAGTAAACCGGCTGTGACAGACGGACAGACGGACATGACGAATCTATAAGGGTTCCGTTTTTGCCATTTTGGCTACGGAACCCTAAAAACCGGCGAAGTGCGAGTCGAACTCGGGCGCAAAGGATTCTGTACAATTATCAATTTATCATTAAAAAATACAGTAAATCGACCTTCTTCAAAAACTATAACATATAATTTAATCAAAGCAAAAATCGTTGAAAGAGTTTATGACATGCATAACATTTTTTTACTGCATAGTTTAAAAAATAGAGGGGGGGGGGGCACTTTTCAGACTGTGAGAGCAGATATTTCGATAACGGATAGCTTAAATAAAAATGGGATTTTTAAACCTTCATATCATTTTCAAAGACTTTTCTTTCTATGATACCCCACACGTTAATATACATCTAAAAAAAATCTATCCCTCCGTTAAGGTGCGTTCAAACCAAAAGAGCATTCGCTGTTCTATCCCCCGTTCTACGAAATCAACCAATCACGTTTTGTGTAGCGATCGAATTTCGTAGAGTGGGGACTCTACGAAATTCGATTAGAACAGCGAATGCTCTTTTGGTTTGAACGCACCTTTACCTGTATGTAGGGCCCCAATCCCCATTTTTTTTACTATATAATGTCATATCATAATTCTGCGCGGTTCATACAACACATATCCTTACCAAATTTCTTTACTGTAGCATTTATAGTTTCCGAGTAAATCGGCTGTGACAGAGGGATAGATAGACATGATGAATTTATAAGGGTTACGGAACCCTATAAACTTGAAAACAGTAATGGCATCATGTATCGCTATGGTTACTTATCGTGTAGCTATATAGAGAGAGATGTAAAATTGTTCAAATCCAAGAAATAATGTACCTACCTAACGAATTGTCATAAAAATGACAAATATCAGAATCATACCCTGATCACTATTTAATATAATAATACAACACTAAAACAACATAACAATAACATCATTCAATTAATTAACAATCAGACTTTTGCAGACATTAAATTTAACTTTTCAAGGCACGTAATAGTTTTTGCCATTTGTGTATAAATGGACATAGTTACACGATTACATTCCCTTGACAGAAAGTTTTGATTAATTATGTGAGTTGGAATTATCGTATCATTACGTCCAAATCTTCTCCTGAAAACTCACAACTGTTGTTACACGAAACAAGCAGCAAAGTCAAAAATATAGGAGTGAAAAATTGTCTGCCCATAGGAAATTTGAATTTGTGGTGACGGCAGTAAGAATACATTTGTCATCACCCCAACTCCTCCTGCGGGTGTCGTAAAAGTCGACTAAGGGATTGAAGTGTCACTGACAATTTACAAGATTGATGATGGGCAGCAGCGTCATCATAGTGGACACATTACTGCGATCGCCAATCCGCTTGCCCAGCGTGGCGATTAGGGGCATTTACTTCCTAATGCGTCTATACGCAAAGTTAATAGGAGAGGCCTACGTCCAGCAGTGGACTAACATAGGCTGATGATGAAAAATGATGAAAAAAAACAGATATCAGAAAACTGCCAACTGATATCGAAAGTGCGTTACCCAACGAGTAAAATTGTATTAATAACTTTTTCTAAATAGATGGAGTAATATTAAAAATACTAAGTTAAAACGCTCCCATACATTTAGTATGACGATTAGCCTAAAAAAAATGTCGGATGTCATAACATAAAACTGTTAGAGATTCGTTATTTGTACGAATACATTGTAATAAAATAATAATACTACCGTTTATGAAATAATTAATCTAACATTTATTCATAAATAAAAAAATATTCGTATTAAATTACTCTTTGAAAGAACGGTTACGTACTAAATGTATGGAAGGGTTTGAAGTTAATATATGAAATATCTCTGATTTTATTTCAAAGAAGTTATTAGTGTAATTTTACTCGTTGGGTAACGTACTTTTGATATCAGTTAGAAGTTTTCTGGTATCTGCTATAATTACGGAATTATGGCCTGGCAACACTTAACGATTACACCCTGTATAGTAGGTATTAGTTACTTACTGTACAATCAGTAAAGAACATTTTTTTCCTTGCCGATTGTACAATTGCTACTATACGTTGATTCTTAAGAAATGATGGGCTCTTTCCAGTTTGCAGTGGGCAGTTTCCAGGCATAATCACAGGCACAGGCACGGGATCCCCCTCCCCCCTTTTCGAGAAGAGAATTTCATTTGCCATAAATTTTTTGCCATCCTATTCAAACAGCATAATATTGCATACTTTATTGTTTACTATAATAACCATTTACCAGAAACTTTACTTCCGTTACATTCAATTTCCATAGTGTTATTTGTCAGAGTCATCGAAATTCGTATTTATCACATGCAATATTATATCATCATTTTGTCATCCAAATTAGCTACTAGAAAAGTCAATTTTTATAATGTTATTTGTCCGAATCATCGAAATCCGTGTCATCACCTGGAAAATGAAACTACTTGGAAAGTAGGTTAGGTTAGAATTGTGAACTCCTGGAAAATGAAATTGCTATTAGAATGTAGGTTAGGTTTGAACTTTGGCCCCTTAAAAAATGAAACTGATGTCTGACAATAGGTTAGGTTAGGTTTGAATTGTGACCCTCCAAAACATGAAACTGCTGTCAGACAATAGGTTAGGTTAGGTTAGAACTGCGCCCCTCCACAACATGAAACTGCTGTCAGACAATAGGTAAGGTTAGAATAGGACTGCGACCCTCCACAACATGAAACTGCTGTCAGACAATAGGTTAGGTTAGGTTAGAACTGCGACCCTCCACAACATGAAACTGCTGTCAGACAATAGGTTAGGTTAGAACTGCGACCCTCCACAACATGAAACTGCTGTCAGACAATAGGTTAGGTTAGGTTAGAACTGCGACCCTCCACAACATGAAACTGCTGTCAGACAATAGGTTAGGTTAGGTTAAAACTGCGACCCTCCACAACATGAAACTGCTGTCAGACAATAGGTTAGATAAGGTTAGAACTGTGACCCCCCACAAAATGAAACTGCTGTCAGACAATAGGTTAGGTTAGGTTAGAACTGTGACCCCCCACAAAATTAAACTGCTGTCAGACAATAGGTTAGGTTAGAACTGCGACCCTCCACAACATGAAAGTGCTGTCAGACAAAAGGTTAGGTTAAGTTAGAACTGCGACCCTCCAAAACATGAAACTGCTGTCAGACAATAGGTTAGGTTAGGTTAGAACTGCGACCCCCCACAAAATTAAACTGCTGTCAGACAATAGGTTAGGTTAGAACTGCGACCCTCCACAACATGAAATTGCTGTCAGACAAAAGGTTAGGTTAAGTTAGAACTGCGAGCCTCCACAACATGAATCTGCTGTAAGACAATAGGTTAGGTTAGGTTAGAACTGTGACCCCTTAAAAAATTAAACTGCCATCAGAAATTAAGGTTGGTTGGGTTAGAACTGTGACAACTTAAATTTTGGCATAATGTATACTATGTTAAATAACTGTCGAGTAAACAATAAAAAGGCACACCACCGCTCTCCTCCCTTCCCATCGCAGAATCCAACGCCTAGGCAAAACTTTTTTTAACTGTAGCCTAAAATTCTTTTCTTTCGGCCTCTTGCCTACCCGATAAAGAGCCGCCGCGAGGCCCTCGGGCCTCGCGCACAAAAAAATAACTAGTTAATATTATTATAGCTGCATCCCGACTCATTTCATGTATATGGGGTTGTTCTCCCAGAAGGAGGTCTGGTGGAGTATAGATTTTGATGTCGTTGTATAGAGGGCGCAGAGGTGTATACCAGAAAAATCTGACATTCCAGGATTTGCTTCCTGGTCAAAAAATGTTTGACGGCCTGGCTAAACGGTGAGACCTAGGTGGGGGGTGCTCGACCAAATGTCATAGGGAACTGTTGACAGTTTTTGAAGCCACAAAAATTTTTTCAAAAAAAAAAAAAAAATTTTGCACCAAATTTTCAAAATGGTCCTTTGAGCCGGATTTTTTTGTGGTAGAATCTCTGAGGGTCCTAGATTAAAGAAAAAGTGTTTTTGTGATTCTCGGATCCAAGATGGCCGCCGTAGGGCCCGTCAAAGTTTGTATGGGAACTCTTAAACGGGGGGAGATAGGTGGAGGGTGCTCGACCAAATGTCATAGAGGACCCCGAGAGCTGTCAGGTGGGCAAAAAATTTTTGCAAAAAAAAATTTTTTTTTTTTTCGAAAATTTTTTTTTTATCCGATCGAGCTGGAAATCGCTGTGCGTGACTTTTGGGCTCTCCAGATTCCGAAAAAAATTTTTTCAGATTTTTTGCACAAAAAAAATTTTGTATGGATTTTTCGAAATAATGGTCCGATCGCGCTGAAATTTGGCATGGGGGCATTATTTGGGCCCAGGAAAAATAATCTGAAAACAAATTTTGAAAAAAATCCAAGATGGCGGCGACCCCGAACAAAAAGTCAAAATCCCAAGTAAGTTAAGCGAGCCCGAAGGGCGAGCTTCAGGCCGGGAGGCCGAAGGCCGACCCCGCGGAGGGCCGAAGGCCCGGAGCTTCACTCCCGGGGCCCGAGGGGGTCCCCGACCCCAGTAATTTTGGGCGAGGCCGAAGGCCTCGCTGCAGGAGGGCCGGAACATTACCAGAACCAATATAAATCTAAGTTAAGCGAGCCCGAAGGGCGAGCTTCAGGGTGGGAGGCCGAAGGCCGACCTCGCGGAGGGCCGAAGGCCCGGAGCTTCACGCCGAGGGCCCAAGCTCGTCACCTCCAAGTAATTTAAAGCGAGGCCGAAGGCCGAGCTCCGAGCAAATCGAGCTACCAAGCGTTCAACTACCCCAGTATCTTAATAAGCCGAGCCTGAGGGCCGAAGGCCCGAAGGGGAGGCGTCAAGCCCGCGAAGGCCGAAGGCCGAGCTCCGCGTAGGGCCGAAGGCCCGGAGCGTCACGATCGAGGTGCCCTCCGCGCGAGCCCGAGGGCCGAAGGCCCGACGGGCGAGCCCATGCGGTGAAACTGCCCTTCCTAACTGTCTTAATAAGCGAACCGGAGGGCCGCAGGCCCGACGGTTCGCTTCGAACCTCAGCGAAGGCCGCAGGCCGAGTTCCGCGTAGGGCCGAAGGCCCGGAGCGTCCCATAGAGGCGCGGCAGCCTGCGAGGCCGGAGGCCGAGCTGCGAGAAAATAGAGCTTTTCTACATATAATAAAACCTGTGTAACTATTTAAGCTGAGCCTGAGGGCCGAAGGCCCGAAGGCGAAGCTTCGCAGCAGCGAAGGCCGAAGGCCGAGCTCCGCGTAGGGCCAAAGGCCCGAAGCGTCCAATACAGGCGAGCCAGCTCGCGAGGCCGAAGGCCGAGCTGCTTGAATCCAGAACTCCCATGCTACTCAATTAAAAAGTGTAACATGAAAACGAATCGGAGGGCCGCAGGCCCGACGATTCGTTTCGACAATCTGCGAAGGCCGAAGGCCGAGCTCCGCGTAGGGCCGAAGGCCCGAAGCGTCCCTCAGAGGCGTGACAGCTCGCGAGGCCGAAGGCCGAGCTGCAGGAGTCCAAGGCATCCATGCTACTCAATGAAAAAGCGTAACATGAAAACGAATCGGAGGGCCGCAGGCCCGACGATTCGTTTCGACAATCTGCGAAGGCCGAAGGCCGAGCTCCGCGTAGGGCCGAAGGCCCGAAGCGTCCAACACAGGCGTGCCAGCTCGCGAGGCCGAAGGCCGAGCTGCCAGAGTCCAGTGCTCCCATTCTACGTAATGAAAAAGTGTAACATGAAAACGAATCGGAGGGCCGCAGGCCCGACGATTCGTTTCGACAATCTGCGAAGGCCGAAGGCCGAGCTCCGCGTAGGGCCGAAGGCCCGAAGCGTCCCTCAGAGGCGTGACAGCTCGCGAGGCCGAAGGCCGAGCTGCAGGAGTCCAAGGCATCCATGCTACTCAATGAAAAAGCGTAACATGAAAACGAATCGGAGGGCCGCAGGCCCGACGATTCGTTTCGACAGTCCGCGAAGGCCGAAGGCCGAGCTCCGCGTAGGGCCGAAGGCCCGAAGCGTCCCTCAGAGGCCTGACAGCTCGCGAGGCCGAAGGCCGAGCTGCAGGAGTCCAAGGCATCCATGCTACTCAATGAAAAAGTGTAACATGAAAACGAATCGGAGGGCCGCAGGCCCGACGATTCGTTTCGACAATCTGCGAAGGCCGAAGGCCGAGCTCCGCGTAGGGCCGAAGGCCCGAAGCGTCCCTCAGAGGCCTGACAGCTCGCGAGGCCGAAGGCCGAGCTGCAGGAGTCCAGCTCAAAAGCCCAAAAACTGCGATAAAATTAGAAAATAATACAAAATCAATAATAAAAAAATTAAAGAAAATAAAAAAAATATCTCCAATACCCCACCCCTCCAGTCGACAAAAAGAGAGGCCCGCGAGGCCCTTGGGCCTCGCGCACAGAGCAAAAAACTAGTTAATAATATATATAGCTGCATTAATAATATATATAGCTGCATTACCACTCATTTCTGAATGACATGATTGTTCTCCCAGAAGGAGTTTAGGTGGGGGTTATTGTTATATACCGCCGTATAGAGGGCGCGCCGGTGACCTAGGGAAAAATCTGACATTTCAGGATTTGCTCCCTGGTCGAAAAATGTTCGACGGCCTGGCTAAACGGTGAGACCTAGGTGGGGGGTGCTCGACCAAATGTCATAGGGAACTGCTGACAGTTTTTAAAGCCGCAAAAATTTTTCCAAAAAAAAAAAAAAAATTTTGCACTCAAATTTCAAAATGGTCCTTCGAGCCGGATTTTTTTGTGGTAGAATCTCTGAGGGACCTAGATTAAAGAAAAAGTGTTTTTAAGATTCTCGGATCCAAAATGGCCGCCGTAGGGCCCGTCAAAGTTTGTATGGGAACTCTTAAACGGGGGGAGATAGGTGGGGGGTGCTCGACCAAATGTCATAGAGGACCCCGAGAGCTGTCTGGTGGGCAAAAAATTTTTGCAAAAAAAATTTTTTTTTTTTTTCGAAAAATTTTTTTTCACTCGATCGAGCTGGAAATCGCTGTGCGTAACTTTTGGGCTCTCCAGACTCCGAAAAAATTTTTTTCAGATTTTTTGCACAAAAAAAATTTTGTATGGATTTTTCGAAATAATGGTCCGATCGCGCTGAAATTTGGCATGCGGGCATTATTTGGGCCCAGGAGTGATAATCTAAAAAAAATTTGGAAAAAAATCCAAGATGGCGGCGACCCCGAACAAAAAGTCAAAATCCCAAGTAAGTTAAGCGAGCCCGAAGGGCGAGCTTCAGGCCGGGAGGCCGAAGGCCGACCCCGCGGAGGGCCGAAGGCCCGGAGCTTCACTCCCGGGGCCCATGGGGGTCCCGAACCCAAGTAATTTTGGGCGAGGCCGAAGGCCTCGCTGCAGGAGGGCCGGAACATTACCAGAACCAATATAAATCTATGTTAAGCGAGCCCGAAGGGCGAGCTTCAGGGTGGGAGGCCGAAGGCCGACCTCGCGGAGGGCCGAAGGCCCGGAGCTTCACCCCGAGGGCCTAAGCGCGTCACCTCCAAGTAATTTAAAGCGAGGCCGAAGGCCGAGCTCCGAGCAAATCGAGCTACCAAGCGTTCAACAACCCCAGTATCTTAATAAGCCGAGCCTGAGGGCCGAAGGCCCGATGGCGAGGCGTCAAGCCCGCGAAGGCCGAAGGCCGAGCTCCGCGTAGGGCCGAAGGCCCGGAGCGTCACGATCGAGGTGCTCTCCGCGCGAGCCCGAGGGCCGAAGGCCCGACGGGCGAGCCCACGCGGTGAAACTGCCCTTCATAACTGTCTTAATAAGCGAACCGGAGGGCCGCAGGCCCGACGGTTCGGTTCGAACCCCAGCGAAGGCCGTAGGCCGAGCTCCGCGTAGGGCCGAAGGCCCGGAGCGTCCCATAGGGGCGCGGTAGCCTGCGAGGCCGGAGGCCGAGCTGCGAGAAATTAAAGCTTTTCTACGTATAATAAAATCTGAGTAACTATATAAGCTGAGCCTGAGGGCCGAAGGCCCGAAGGCGAAGCTTCGTAGCCGCGAAGGCCGAAGGCCGAGCTCCGCGTAGGGCCGAAGGCCCGAAGCGTCCAACACAGGCGCGCCAGCTCGCGAGGCCGAAGGCCGAGCTGCCAGAGTCCAGTGCTCCCATGCTACGCAATGAAAAAGTGTAACATGTAAACGAATCGGAGGGCCGTAGGCCCGACGATTCGTTTCGATAACCTGCGAAGGCCGAAGGCCGAGCTCCGCGTAGGGCCGAAGGCCCGAAGCGTCCAACACAGGCCAGCCAGGAGTCCAACGCATCCATGCTACTCAATGAAAAAGTGTAACATGTAAACGAATCGGAGGGCCGTAGGCCCGACGATTCGTTTCGATAACCTGCGAAGGCCGAAGGCCGAGCTCCGCGTAGGGCCGAAGGCCCGAAGCGTCCCTCAGAGGTGCGACAGCTCGCGAGGCCGAAGGCCGAGCTGCAGGAGTCCAAGGCATCCATGCTACTCAATGAAAAAGTGTAACATAAAAACGAATCGGAGGGCCGCAGGCCCGACGATTCGTTTCGACAATCTGCGAAGGCCGAAGGCCGAGCTCCGCGTAGGGCCGAAGGCCCGAAGCGTCCCTCAGAGGCCTGACAGCTCGCGAGGCCGAAGGCCGAGCTGCAGGAGTCCAGCTCAAAAGCCCAAAAACTGCGATAAAAATAGAAAATAATACAAAAACAATAATAAAAAAATTAAAGAAAATAAAAAAAATATCTCCAATACCCCACCCCTCCAGTCGACAAAAAGAGAGGCCCGCGAGGCCCTTGGGCCTCGCGCACAGAGCAAAAAACTAGTTAATAATATATATAGCTGCATTACCACTCATTTCTGAATGACATGATTGTTCTCCCAGAAGGAGTTTAGGTGGGGGTTATTGTTATATACCGCCGTATAGAGGGCGCGCCGGTGACCTAGGGAAAAATCTGACATTTCAGGATTTGCTCCCTGGTCGAAAAATGTTCGACGGCCTGGCTAAACGGTGAGACCTAGGTGGGGGGTGCTCGACCAAATGTCATAGGGAACTGCTGACAGTTTTTAAAGCCGCAAAAATTTTTCCAAAAAAAAAAAAAAAAATTTTGCACTCAAATTTCAAAATGGTCCTTCGAGCCGGATTTTTTTGTGGTAGAATCTCTGAGGGACCTAGATTAAAGAAAAAGTGTTTTTAAGATTCTCGGATCCAAAATGGCCGCCGTAGGGCCCGTCAAAGTTTGTATGGGAACTCTTAAACGGGGGGAGATAGGTGGGGGGTGCTCGACCAAATGTCATAGAGGACCCCGAGAGCTGTCTGGTGGGCAAAAAATTTTTGCAAAAAAAATTTTTTTTTTTTTTTCGAAAAATTTTTTTTCACTCGATCGAGCTGGAAATCGCTGTGCGTAACTTTTGGGCTCTCCAGACTCCGAAAAAATTTTTTTCAGATTTTTTGCACAAAAAAAATTTTGTATGGATTTTTCGAAATAATGGTCCGATCGCGCTGAAATTTGGCATGCGGGCATTATTTGGGCCCAGGAGTGATAATCTAAAAAAAATTTGGAAAAAAATCCAAGATGGCGGCGACCCCGAACAAAAAGTCAAAATCCCAAGTAAGTTAAGCGAGCCCGAAGGGCGAGCTTCAGGCCGGGAGGCCGAAGGCCGACCCCGCGGAGGGCCGAAGGCCCGGAGCTTCACTCCCGGGGCCCATGGGGGTCCCGAACCCAAGTAATTTTGGGCGAGGCCGAAGGCCTCGCTGCAGGAGGGCCGGAACATTACCAGAACCAATATAAATCTATGTTAAGCGAGCCCGAAGGGCGAGCTTCAGGGTGGGAGGCCGAAGGCCGACCTCGCGGAGGGCCGAAGGCCCGGAGCTTCACCCCGAGGGCCTAAGCGCGTCACCTCCAAGTAATTTAAAGCGAGGCCGAAGGCCGAGCTCCGAGCAAATCGAGCTACCAAGCGTTCAACAACCCCAGTATCTTAATAAGCCGAGCCTGAGGGCCGAAGGCCCGATGGCGAGGCGTCAAGCCCGCGAAGGCCGAAGGCCGAGCTCCGCGTAGGGCCGAAGGCCCGGAGCGTCACGATCGAGGTGCTCTCCGCGCGAGCCCGAGGGCCGAAGGCCCGACGGGCGAGCCCACGCGGTGAAACTGCCCTTCATAACTGTCTTAATAAGCGAACCGGAGGGCCGCAGGCCCGACGGTTCGGTTCGAACCCCAGCGAAGGCCGTAGGCCGAGCTCCGCGTAGGGCCGAAGGCCCGGAGCGTCCCATAGGGGCGCGGTAGCCTGCGAGGCCGGAGGCCGAGCTGCGAGAAATTAAAGCTTTTCTACGTATAATAAAATCTGAGTAACTATATAAGCTGAGCCTGAGGGCCGAAGGCCCGAAGGCGAAGCTTCGTAGCCGCGAAGGCCGAAGGCCGAGCTCCGCGTAGGGCCGAAGGCCCGAAGCGTCCAACACAGGCGCGCCAGCTCGCGAGGCCGAAGGCCGAGCTGCCAGAGTCCAGTGCTCCCATGCTACGCAATGAAAAAGTGTAACATGTAAACGAATCGGAGGGCCGTAGGCCCGACGATTCGTTTCGATAACCTGCGAAGGCCGAAGGCCGAGCTCCGCGTAGGGCCGAAGGCCCGAAGCGTCCAACACAGGCCAGCCAGGAGTCCAACGCATCCATGCTACTCAATGAAAAAGTGTAACATGTAAACGAATCGGAGGGCCGTAGGCCCGACGATTCGTTTCGATAACCTGCGAAGGCCGAAGGCCGAGCTCCGCGTAGGGCCGAAGGCCCGAAGCGTCCCTCAGAGGTGCGACAGCTCGCGAGGCCGAAGGCCGAGCTGCAGGAGTCCAAGGCATCCATGCTACTCAATGAAAAAGTGTAACATAAAAACGAATCGGAGGGCCGCAGGCCCGACGATTCGTTTCGACAATCTGCGAAGGCCGAAGGCCGAGCTCCGCGTAGGGCCGAAGGCCCGAAGCGTCCCTCAGAGGCCTGACAGCTCGCGAGGCCGAAGGCCGAGCTGCAGGAGTCCAGCTCAAAAGCCCAAAAACTGCGATAAAAATAGAAAATAATACAAAAACAATAATAAAAAAATTAAAGAAAATAAAAAAAATATCTCCAATACCCCACCCCTCCAGTCGACAAAAAGAGAGGCCCGCGAGGCCCTTGGGCCTCGCGCACAGAGCAAAAAACTAGTTAATAATATATATAGCTGCATTACCACTCATTTCTGAATGACATGATTGTTCTCCCAGAAGGAGTTTAGGTGGGGGTTATTGTTATATACCGCCGTATAGAGGGCGCGCCGGTGACCTAGGGAAAAATCTGACATTTCAGGATTTGCTCCCTGGTCGAAAAATGTTTGACGGCCTGGCTAAACGGTGAGACCTAGGTGGGGGGTGCTCGACCAAATGTCATAGGGAACTGCTGACAGTTTTTAGAGCCGCAAAAATTTTTGCGAAAAAAAAAAAAAAATTTTGCACCAAATTTTCAAAATGGTCCTTCGAGCCGGATTTTTTTGTGGTAGAATCTCTGAGGGTCCTCGATTAAAGAAAAAGTGTTTTTGTGATTCTTGGATCCAAGATGGCCGCCGTAGGGCCCGTCAAAGTTTGTATGGGAACTCTTAAACGGGGGGAGATAGGTGGGGGGTGCTCGACCAAATGTCATAGAAGACCCCGAGAGCCATTCGATGGGCAAAAAATTTTTGCAAAAAAATGTTTTTTTTTTTTTTCGAAAAATTTTTTTTCATCTGATCGAGCTGGAAATCGCTGTGCGTGACTTTTGGGCTCTCCGGATACCGAAAAAAATTTTTTCAGATTTTTTGCACAAAAAAAATTTTGTATGGATTTTTCGAAATAATGGTCCGATCGCGCTGAAATTTGGCATGCGGGCATTATTTGGGCCCAGGAGTGATAATCCGAAAAAAAATTTGGAAAAAAAATCCAAGATGGCGGCGCCCCCGAACAAAAAGTCAAAATCCCAAGTAAGTTAAGCGAGCCCGAAGGGCGAGCTTCAGGCCGGGAGGCCGAAGGCCGACCCCGCGGAGGGCCGAAGGCCCGGAGCTTCACTCCCGGGGCCCAAGGGGGTCCCGAACTCCAGTAATTTTGGGCGAGGCCGAAGGCCTCGCTGCAGGAGGGCCGGAACATTACCAGAACCAATATAAATCTATGTTAAGCGAGCCCGAAGGGCGAGCTTCAGGGTGGGAGGCCGAAGGCCGACCTCGCGCAGGGCCGAAGGCCCGGAGCTTCGACCCGAGTGCCCAAGCGCGTCACCCCCAAGTAATTTAAAGCGAGGCCGAAGGCCGAGCTCCGAGCAAATCGAGCTACCAAGCGTTCAACAACCCCAGTATCTTAATAAGCCGAGCCTGAGGGCCGAAGGCCCGATGGCGAGGCGTCAAGCCCGCGAAGGCCGAAGGCCGAGCTCCGCGTAGGGCCGAAGGCCCGGAGCGTCACGATCGAGGTGCTCTCCGCGCGAGCCCGAGGGCCGAAGGCCCGACGGGCGAGCCCACGCGGTGAAACTATCCTTCCTAACTGTCTTAACAAGCGAACCGGAGGGCCGCAGGCCCGACGGTTCGCTTCGAATCCCAGCGAAGGCCGCAGGCCGAGCTCCGCGTAGGGCCGAAGGCCCGAAGCGTCCAATACAGGCGCGCCAGCTCGCGAGGCCGAAGGCCGAGCTGCCAGAGTCCAGTGCTTCCATGCTACGCAATGAATAAGTGTAAAATAAAAACGAATCGGAGGGCCGCAGGCCCGACGATTCGTTACGACAATCTGCGAAGGCCGAAGGCCGAGCTCCGCGTAGGGCCGAAGGCCCGAAGCGTCCAAACCAGGCGCGCCAGCTCGCGAGGCCGAAGGCCGAGCTGCAGGAGTCCAAGGCATCCATGCTACTCAATGAAAAAGTGTAACTTGAAAACGAATCGGAGGGCCGCAGGCCCGACGATTCGTTTCGACAATCTGCGAAGGCCGAAGGCCGAGCTCCGCGTAGGGCCGAAGGCCCGAAGCGTCCAACAGAGGCGTGCCAGCTCGCGAGGCCGAAGGCCGAGCTGCCAGAGTCCAGTGCTTCCATGCTACGCAATGAATAAGTGTAAAATAAAAACGAATCGGAGGGCCGCAGGCCCGACGATTCGTTTCGACAATCTGCGAAGGCCGAAGGCCGAGCTCCGCGTAGGGCCGAAGGCCCGAAGCGTCCCTCAGAGGCCTGACAGCTCGCGAGGCCGAAGGCCGAGCTGCAGGAGTCCAGCTCAAAAGCCCAACAACTGCGATAACAGTAAAAAATAATACAAAAACAATAATAAAAAAATAAAAGAAAATAAAAAAATAAATCTCGAGTCCTCCACTCCTCCAGTCGACAAAAAGAGAGGCCCGCGAGGCCCTTGGGCCTCGCGCACAGAGCAAAAAACTAGTTAGTATTATATATAGCCGCAACCCGACTGATTGTTGTTGACATGGTTCTGTGGCTCACTGGGTGGGACCTACGGTCTATTGTCGTATACCATCGTGTAGGGTCTGGTCTCAAACAGGGAGGAAAAATCCGAAACCGGGTCTACCTCGAAAGACCGTCTTTTCGATCGACGGCCCGGCCAAACGGTAGGACCTGGGTGGGGGGTGGTCGACCAAATGTCATAGGGAACTGCTGGCAGTTTTTGAAGCCGCAAAAATTTTTGGAAAAAAGTAAAAAAAAATTGCACCCAATTTTCAAATTGGTCCTTCGAGCCTGATTTTTTTGTGGCAGGACTTCTGGAGGTCCTAGAGTAGAAAAATATTTTTTTTGTAATTTTAAAATCCAAGATGGCCGCCGTAGTTAACCGCGTTTCCGTATTCTTGAGCCGCTCAATGTCGTCTTCAGATTTCAAGCGCTCGCGGCCTCCTGAAGCCAGCTTTACAAGAATGTTGCCGTCTTGTGACCAGCAGCTCCTGATGCCAAACGCCTTACGAGCCTGAATAAATATCGCCTGTCGCTGAGGAGTCAGAAACTCCGATATTGAGTAAGAGGAACCTTTGCACGAAGTCTTCCTCTTCCAAACCGAAGACTTTACCTCCATTTCCTTAAAGCGCACAAGAATAGGCCGAGCACGACCATCAGAAATCTTACCCAGCCTATGACATGCCTTAAATGAATCTGAAGTGACACCCTGTATCTGTAGCTGGCTTGCAATGATGCTGGCAACTCGGGAACTGACTGCTTCAGTAGGGTCTTCAGGAATGCCATTAAAGATAAGACATTTTCGACGATGTCTCATCTCCATGATGTCCTGGGTGTCGCAGAGTGCTTTAATTTGATCTTGGAGAAGTTTAAGCACAGAAAAAGTTTGTTCCTTGAAGGCGCTGAACTCCTCGCTCAAACTTGAGACAGTGACTTTTGGTGCTGGTGACTTGCCAAGCTTATCTTCAAAGATGGAAAACATCTTAGTTACGTTGGCCTCTAGTGATTTTTGTGCTGCTACAATGTCCAAATAGCTTGCCATTGTGTTGTTGTGCTTTGGAGGTTATGTGTTTGACAGTTGTAGATGACCAGCAGGATTTCAGTGTAATAACTTGATAACTACTTCATGTACAGTGTAGAAAATATTACCACTGAATCAATATGCTTTAAATATATACTAGCAGAGATAAGGGCTACAAACTGTAAGTATTAATGAATTTTATAATAAATTATTATTCAAGAGATGTTACTGTTTTTTATGCCTACCGCCCAAAAAAAACAACAGATATCATACAACATTACAGCTTACGCCAATGCGTTGTTTGACAAAGTACATTAAAAACAAAACTAAGAAAATATAATAGCATACATATAATTAATGAATATCCTCGCAGAACTTCAATAAACGGGGTTTCAATGTGGATGGCTTCTCATGAAATAAGTCGCACGGTTTATATTATTATTTTAGTATTTTCAGTTTAGTATCCCCTGAAAAGCGGGACAACTGGCATCCCGCGTGAACCCTTTGCGGGACCCATACTTTAGGGCCCCAGAAACGGGACATCCCGCATATAACGGGACAGTTGGCAGCCCTAGTAGTGACCCTGCCTACAAAGCTGGAGGTTCCGGGTTCGAATCCCGGCGAGGGTATTATTTATGTATTTATTTATCACAAATAATTGTTCCTTGGTCGTGGCTGTGTATTTAAGTATCTATACGTAGCTATCTATTACATACCTATATCATCGCTTGGTACCCACATCACAAGCCTTAATTAAGCTTACCGTGGGACTAGGTTGATTTGTGTAAGATGTCCCAAGATATTTATTTATTTATTCACACAAATCGTACTAGTGTCCGGCTTCCTCGTGTTACACCGTGTGTATTACATATTATAAGGTGTTTTCAAACTAGTTACCGATACCTTTTATCCTCGTAAGGCCCACCATACTATTTTCTTTAAATCTTATTTTGAACCTTGCTGTGTGAGGAATAGTGGTGATCTTCGTTTATTTGTAAAATCAACCAAACAAAGGAAATGAGAGTTTATTCATTTTATAAAAAAGGTGTACAAAAGTGGAGTGTACATTGTAATGTACATTGGGCCTTACGAGGCGTTTGTTAGTCGTATACCTCGAAATCATAAAATCCTTGTAGCTTTTCACATTTTCGCGTTTCGCCGCGATCTCAAAATTTCTTAACAGTTTTTATTTCTAGTAGAATTATTTCTGGTAGCCAATTACAATGGTGTATAAAATTCTTAGCATATTTACTTTCTTGCCTTTTTTCATTTTAATCGCTTTTCACCTCAATAGATATTTGCTTGTAACGCGTTATTACATATCGCGCAGAACCAAAGTAAAATATATAGGTCTCCGGATAGTCCGGATCGCAGAAACTTAAGTGGCAGTGGGCGGCGTAAAACCGATGGCCGTTGGAGCGGAAAGGTTCTCGAGTGGCGGCCACGTATCGGAAGGCGCAGCGTGGACTGGTGACCTGGTGAAGGTCGCAGGAGTCCGCTGGATGCGGGTCGCGCAGGACCGGTCATTGTGGCAATCTTTGGGGTGGGCCTATATTCAGCAGTGGACGTCTTTTGGCTGATATGATGATGATGATGATTACGCGATATTTCCTTCCTATTCGTCTGTAGTTTAGTTTGGTATAATTATATATTATGCATTTCGCGAAGATGGAAGCTGAACCTGGATCCACTTGTGGTCACCGGGGCAATTTTAAATGAATCAAGTTCACACGTAGGGAACATTTCTGTATTATTGTATTAATTTGCTACTGTTGCAAACATCTATTGAAAATAAATGCGGCTAACTAAATAGGCTATTGATAATACATGCTACATCAAAATTTGCTACTATTGTAAAAATCTATTAAAAATATATGCGAGTAACAAAATATGCCACCGATATTTCATGCTACAAAAAAATACCCTATCGCGGCGAAACGCGAATAGGTGAAAAGCTACAAGACTTTTTTCATAACAAGTGCCTTAAAAAGATAAATTAACGCGCGCGAAGCTTGTGCAAAGCTTACTTTTCCGCACTAGTTAGGAAAATTTTATTTTTTCGAGATTCCGATAAGAATCCCATAAGGAAAGTTGTTCGTTATCATGAACAATTGAACACAATATATGCATCGGTAAATAACCTAAGTCCTAAGGTATCGGGAAATAATTTGAAAACAGTATATGTCAGCCTGTGTCGGCCAATACGCAGGCAGAATATCAATTTTGAATAAAAATCCCCGTGACTGATACATCTAAGGAAGGATAACCACTGAGATTATAGTTATAGGTTCTGCCCCGATCGCTGTTATACAGCGAAACCTTGAGGGCTACCGCAAACGTAGCGTCGACATGGGTCATGTTGTTTCTCTATCACAATTATGTTTCAACTTGCAAGCGCAACAGAGAGGCAACACGTTGATCAGACGCATAATTTTCCTGTAATTTTAATAATTGTACCCTATTCCTTTCTTCAATACTCGATACTCAATCTTTATTGCACTTATAATGTGGTTTACAAGGTGTTACACAGTAAGTTACAGAGACGTTATAAGTAACCCTGTTGGGACAGCAATTTTTTGTCGAGAGAGGGAGACTTATAATTAAAAAAAAATAGTAATTCCTGAGATGCTTTGTTGCCAAAAATTATTTCTTTAGGTGCATGGTCGCGATTGACAGGATAAAAACAGAAGGTATTTATTTATTCAAATTTAAATAGGTTCGATTTCCATTTGTTAGCATTTTTTGAAAAATCTGTGCATACAGAATGTGTAACTTAAAAAAAAAGCATAAACTCTTATTTCAGCAAAATACTCTATCTACGATATTTAACGTAGGTACATTCCCTTGATATCCCATACTTTTGGGACGGAAAAAACATGTCTAGTCAATTCAAAATACAGAAGGAAAAACCACTTTACTTTTAACAGAATAAGGTGTGAAGTTGCCCTGATTTTTTTAGGCATTGGACATGTTTTTTCGGCCCTTCATAATCGTGGCTTAGTACCCACAACTTGAGGTTAGTGTGGGACTAGGTCGATTTGTATTGTCCCATGATTATTTATTTATTTACTAAGGAAAATGATTGTAACCAAGCCTAAGTTTACCAAGGGATTTCACCCGCAGTGATTCATAAAAAGCTCTATACATTTTCCCTATAAGAAAATTGATGACTAGGTCAAGTACCTGACCTGAATTAATGTTTATGACTTTATTTAGATTCATTTATATTGTACAGTCACCAGGTATATCGGAGCGGCCACGGTGGTCAAAAATATATAAACATGCACTCTACGCCATCATAGAGGTTTCATCAGGGTGCTTAGACAAGTTGCCAAACGCTAACGCTTAATCGTCAATCGTAAACGAAAGGCAGCTAACTGTCTTTGTCGCACTAATATGAAAGAGTGACAGAGAGGGAAAACTACGATACGCTACGAAGCGTTAGCGATTGGCAACTTGGCTAAGCATTCAGATGTTTATGATCAGTCCAAGGAGCAGAATTTTCATAGCGAAAATCTAACTGTCAGAGGCATTGACCAAAATGTATCGACTTATCGATGTTAAGGAATAATCCATTACCAACTAAAAGACTATTCTGTAGCATTTGACCTCTTAGATAGTAACTTGATTTTCGATATTAAAATAAATCATGACAGCGTGACATAATTTTATTTACGTCACTGTTTTCATAAGTGATAGAGTTTGTGAGCACATGCGATGTCAATATAAAAGTGTTGACGCCTGAGCGCCTGACGTGATTTATTTAAATAGGTATCGAAATGTAAGTTACTTATAAAAGAGGTCAAATGCTATAAACAGTGTTTTATTGATTTCCGTTAAATTAAAGGGAAGCTTATTTAGGTCAAAAAATATCAATTTCTCTAAGAAACTAATGTCTTAACTCTTACTGTTATTGAGTTATTTAAAAAAATAAGTTTAATGACTGAACAAGTGTATAGTGTATTGCAACCTTTATTACATCCTAAAGGTGCATGCAGACCAAAAGAGCATTGCTGTTCTATCCCCCACTCTACGACATCAACGAATCACGTTTCGTGTAACGATCGAATTTCGTAGAGTAGGGGGATAGAACAGCGAATGCTCTTTTGGTCTGCATGCACATTAATGTTACTTATTTTTACATGTGCGTGCCGTCAGTCACCTGAGATCTTGTTATTAAGGTTCTCTCACACTTGCCATTACAATATTTACAATTATCATGTATGAAAACGAAAATGTTTTTTTTTTACAAAATTAACAAAAACCGATATACCAGGCAACTTCTAATAATATCCCAAGTAACATGTCCAATTTAACGGAAATGTTATACCTATAGTTAGTAATAGGCTATTCCGTAACATCGATAAGTCGATAAAATTGTTTAGTCAATCCCTTTGACAGTTAGATTTTGAAAATTCCACTCCTTGATGATCACCCTGGTTGCTCCAATATATCTCGCGACGACTACGTCTCGAGAGCACAAATATATTTGGTCTTAAGGCCAAGCCACACTGGTTGCGTGTGCAGTAAGTGCGCGTGCGCGTTGTAGTGTCGGAAATATAATAGCAGAGATGGTACACCGCTTGAGGCATTAAGTCTGCCATTTGTACGTTTGCTACGTAAAGAAAGAAGAGAAACTTTTCCCCCCAAAAAAATATTGATTTTGTATGGAGGATATTATCTATGGAGCGTCGGCTAATTTTAAAAACCTGCCAAGAAAAGCTGAAACATTTTTTTACTTTAAAAAATTCTTCTCTTTTACCGAATCGGAAAATGATACTCGACAAGCCTTAAACGGAGAACAACCATTTTATTCGTATTTTTATTATTACACCTTGTCTAAATAATAAAAATAATTTAAATAGTTCTTATGATTAATTGTTCTTAAACCATAATTTACAATGGTCGGCAAGGGAATCTATTTTATTTTCATGCTAATTTGACGTACAGTCAAGTGGAATAAAAATATGTATCGAAGGAATCCTCTTATAAATATGTTACGACGTTCTTACACAGAATTAAAGTGCACTGGGACAGATTTTTAAGCATCTTATATACACCTTATTTCGCCTTTGGCTGAACCTAAATCGCGGCATCTTGGGGGGAAGCCTATGTTCAGCAGTGGACGTCTTTTGTCTGATATAATAATGATGATGATGTACTTAAATCTACGAACAAATAAAACATGTACGCCGCACGCCATAGTACTTAAATTGCCTTTCAAAAACGGTCCGGAATTTTAGTTGACAAATGTCACCCCCTCTTTAATGTATCACGGCAATGAATTTCAATGTCAACCTATAAAAACTTAAACCGCCATTTAAAAGTTGTGTTTGGTCCATCAAAGTTTTGATTGGCTATATTCTATAAACATTTGTCAAAGATGTTGCGCCGAAATATGCGCGGTGTTACGAAAAGCGCTATGTCCTGTCTATCATGGCACAATTGAACAATTCATTTTGGGGGCACTTTTGAGCTGGCATTAGACGTCCATGTTATATATGGTCGCAGACTTAAATCATGTCATATTGCAGGCAAATAGCTCACCATTGCCAACCATTAATGACAGTACGGATATTGGGTATAAATATGCAGATTTATTACAATTGTCGAGGCTGTTGATTCAAGAGTTGCATTGATGGCGGTTTTTCCCCTATTTTTTCCCATTTTGAAACACAATGGAGTTCTGACAGGTAAATAGACGTCAGAGCTATGTCACCGTTTATTGGTCCTGTTTGACTCGATATGTGTGAGGCGAAACACTGGCTATGACTTCTATAATTATTCTATATATTTAACTATTAATAATTTCTTCGCCCGCAGACCACGAACCCTGTAAAGTGTTGGAAACGTCGGGATGAAGTTAAATTTAATTGATATACGCGAGTTTATTCGTTTTCATAGTTTTATTTCATATTTAACTATTATTTGTATATCTCTTACATCACGGGCTTATAAATACCGGTCTTTTGATAGGCTTACGTGGGGATACAGATCCAACACGTAGAGACCCTTTGGAGAATGCTGTGTATCTCAACACGCATATAGAGGGAGATTATATGGAAACTTATGGAAAGAATGAATGAGTTATGTTAATGAAGGTTGGATGGATAAGAGATGGGATTATAGAAAAGAGGTCCGGACCCCTGCCATAGCAATGATTTCTCTTTGCTATCGCGGCAGACGCTGACTTGCCAGTCGGTGGCATGGGCCCCTGTTTTTAATATAATAAAATTATTCAATTACTTACGTGCCTTTTTAAGAATAAAAATAATTCGTGTAGTCTAAAAACAGATAGGGATTAAAAAAATAAAAAAACCAAATGCGAGTCGGATTCGCGCGCGAAGGGTTCCGTACCATTATCAATTTATTATTAAAAAAATACAGTTAAATCAACCTACCTCAAAAACTATAGGAGATAATTTAATCAAACCAAAAATCGTTGATAGAGTTTATTAATGTGCATAACATATCTTTTTTTTAGAATTTTATATCGTGTAGTTTAAAAAACAGAGGGGAGACACATTTTTCAGACTTTGAGAGCTGATATCTCGAAACACACGCTTATATACAACTAAAAAAATGTTCTATCCCTCAGTTACATTCATGGAGGGTCCCCACCCCAATGGTTTTTTTTACAATTTAGTATCATAATCCTGTAGCGGTTCATACAGCACATACCCTTACCAAATTTCGTTACTGTAGCGTTTATAGTTTCCGAGTAAATCGGCTGTGATAGACGGACAGACGGACAGACGGACATGACGAATCTATAAGGGTTCCTTTTTTGCCATTTTGGCTACGGAACCCTAAAAACACGTAGATATATTCCCATAATTATAGTTAGGAAATGTTTTAGGATCGGGGTCACAGATGTAGGTGTCTGTATGTAGCCACAAGTGGGAGGCCCATAAAGTCATCAATATCAATCAAATATTAAAACTATTTAAAACCGATAAAGCACTTTGCGGATGTTTATTGTTTATGGTGGATCAAGATTAACTAGCGGGCGGTATCAACAAAGGCTTTATCGATCGGTAATATCGATTTTTTTATCTTATTCGATCGTAATAACGACACAATCAGTTAAATAACGAATACGTCATAATTTCAATTACTGAGTAAACATGAATTCGTTAGAATAATTGGTATATTGGTGATTTTAAATATGATTAACACTGCCTACTTAATCAATAATCTGTAACATGACTAACAGTTTTGACGTTGATTGAGATGTATTTAATTGAAATTACTATGACATTATTCATAATAGGTAATAACTTTTAATACATTGTATTGAAAGTGACTTGCTTTTTAGGGTTCTGTGGCCAAAAGTGTAGTTTCGCCATGCCCGTCTGTCCGTCTGTTCGTCTGTCCGCAGCAATTTGGTAGCCGACAAAGTGGTAGAATATAATGTAGAAAACAAATGTTTTTTAGGGTACCTCCCCTATTAGTAAACTGGGGATGATTTTTTATTTCGCAGTAAACCTATAATGTGGGGTATCGTTGAATAGGTCTTTGAAAAAGAATAAGGATCACAAAAGAATATTTTTACTTAAATCAATATTTTCGGAGATAACCGCTAAAGAAGAAAAAAAATATATGTGTCCCCCCCTTTTGATCCGTTGAAAAAAATCATGAGTATTGGGCTTATGGAATACTTTAAAATAAAACTATTTTGAACATAATCGGCCCAGCCGTTTTTGAATAAATACTAATTTTCTTACTACGGGATAACTACAATTTTCCTCTTCAGCGACGAGAACATATTAATATTACAACGTAAAGTATATAATAAATTCGCGATGTATATCGCATCTCTTAATTATATTTTAAGAATAATAAAATGCTATTTAATTTGATTAAAATAATATTAGATTTATTACAAATTATAAATATTAGATCCCCACCTCGGACATAGGTGATCTTGGTCGTTTTTCTTTGGTATATGACATCTAATATTTATAATTTATATAGTATTAAGTAGTGTGACTACTGGAGAAAAATTAAAAGTACAAATCAAAATATTTAGTTAATAAATAATTTGATTTGTGCTTTCACAATACGTTCAGATTTATTACAGTTTAATATTATTATCTATACAACTTTAGACACGAGTTCGAAATTTATTTTGCATCTGAACGAGTTTTTCATTCCTGCTTTTTGGGAGCCTACTACGAAGGTTCCGGAGTCGAATGATGAATCGACATATTTTATGTGAATATTTCCCTTTTTTTCGGTAACGGAATGAAAGTGACGGTTATGATGAAATTTAAATGTTCAAATATCGAAGTCCCTCATTGCAAAACAATATGCTCCCACTGAGTTTTGTTTATTTTTTTACTAGTTCCTTCTCAGTGGCCAGGAAAAAACATAAAAAAAAATTAAAAACGTTGCATGTAAGTCTCCACACACTAAACGTATAAGATCACAGTGCAATGTAACTTGTATATTTAATCTGTGGTGCAGAACGGTAAATAATACATGTTATTACTAATTATTGCTGAATAGATTTTTATAAATAACGCGTTCTCATTGGTCAATTTAATTTGAAAGGGAGCAATTAGTTACATTTTAGTGTGGCTGAACGCCATGATCCCGTACCACACAAACAAAAAAAGTTACAAGCAGTCCGAGAAAATGTCTCTGGAATATTTTTCGAAACGTCGTATCTTACTATGAAATCCATGTTCAGATAAGACCTACCTACGGAACCCTACACTGAGCATGGCCCGACATGCTCTTGGCATTTTTTACAATAAGTGCGGTCTCCGCGCGCCGTTTTTCAGTTTTTTTTTCCTTAACTTTTTAAAAGTATAAATCAGCCAGTGCTTCGGCCTATGTGGAGGCGGAAACCGCTGAATTGCCAGTATTTATTGTAAAGAAATAAAGTATTGCCAAATTATAATATTTGCTTACACTTTATAGAGTTCAACGGGCGGGGAACATTTGGCACCGACATTTTAAAAATGTTTCGTCTTTTTAGTGATATCATAATATGCCAGCCTATAAATAAATAAAACGTATAATGTCACCTCAGATTGTGACGCAAATCGCAAGTCACAATGTAATTGCGTGATTTTTTATTAATAATGTTCAATCAATCAATCAATATAACTAAGACTAAACTTATACTTATCTACAGATAAATCCGCCCAATTGGAAGTGTTAACGGACGTTAAATATAGGAATTTTCCGTTCGATAGCCGCCTTTAAAATATTAAAAATAGGTAATCCTATCTGACGTGTAAACTTTGTATGAAGCAGAAACATAGACGAAACGGGTTTTTTAAGACAAAAAGCTACTAGCAGACGCTGTGCCAGGACTTATATTTTTTACTTATATTTTTTTTATTAATAATAGGGGAAACAAATAGTGAACAGTATTAAAACACAATTTTTAAATTATTAAGAAGTAACAACAATCGCATCAAATCATCATCAAACTTCTTTTGTTTTTTTGTTCTTTTGCTGTTAGTGGCCAGTGCGTGATTCAGAACGAAATTGATTAAGAGAGGTTTTGCTTTGCTTTAATTAATTTTCACTGAAAATAAGAAATTTAAATTTTGCATTTAAGTAGGTACTACATTTAGATTTCCATTTTTAGATTGAAGCCATGCGAATAGTGCAATGAAATTGTTGGTGTAGCTACCCGATAGATAGAGCAAGTTTTTAAAAGCTAAACGGTATTTTTTTATGTAATTTTATTTCTTAAATGCTCTTTTAAGTTTTGAATTGCAAAACCAATTGTTCAATTGTGCCAAGATGGGCAGGACATAGCGCTTTTCTTAACACCGCGCATATTTCGGCGCAACAACTTTGACATATATTTATAGAATATAGCCAATCAAAACTTTGATGGACCAATCACGACTATTTTTAAATGGCGGTTGATATTGTAATTCATTACCGTGATGCATTGAAGACGGGGTGACACTTGTCAACTAAAATTCAGCGCCGTTTTTGAAAGGCAATTCAGTGTGGCCTGCGGTTCCATGTTTTATTTGTTCGTAGATCGCAGCACGTTTGTGATCCAGTGGTAGTGGTATGTGCCAGTGATACACGATCGCTTTCTTCATTGTATTTATACTTGCATGTTTAATTGCTCTCATACCTTTCTCTTCAAAATAGACCAGATAAAAAGTCCAAAACTCACTGCAATGGCGAAATGATACGTGAAATTCGGTTTTCAGCCATTTTTGGTTCTTACGAGCTTTATAAACCGAAGCTCAGTCTCATTCTTATGTTTGCGGTCTACAACCCAAATGTTTGCGTGCCTACGACTTCAATGCGGTGTTCAAAACATAATATATTTCCGATAATAAGCAGCTATGCTTATCAATTAACGTATTATTGTTAAACTGTCATTTAGGTAATTTGTAGAGAATGACCACAAATTCTCTACAAATTTAAGTTTTTTTTATTTACCGCATTTTTGCTGGTGGTAGGACACCGTCTTACCCGTTAACCTGCCGCTAAATAGTTAGTTCTGTGTTCCGGTTTGGGGGTAAGATAGCAGGTGTAATTACTGACATAAAGCTTGTTCACGAAATAAAGTAGCCATCGTAAAATCAGTCTCTACTGTTACGCAACAGTCCCATGTAGTTCTAACAGCCATGGGACTGTAAATTGATTCTTCTGTTTTATATTTAACAATCCAATACTTATCTAAAATAATTCGCTGAAAATTCGTCAAAATCAAAATAACTTCAGATAATGCTTAATGCAAAAGTTCACGCCCAAAAAAATGCGAACTTCCGAGACGATTTCAACAATGTTAGTCTTGCAATAATTAATAAAAATCGTAGACACGAGATTCACAGTTTATTATAGTATCGCTATTGTAATTTAGTTAAGACCCATTGGGAAACTAAATGACCCAAAATGGTAAAATAAGAAAAAAACACTACTTAAATCCAGAACTTTAAATAAAAGTCCATAATTATGGAGAAATTGATATAAATATCAACCACAGCATCCGAGAAGGTAGCAAAGAGCCCTTCTTTGTAATAACACCCATACTCAGGTATGGTCTCATACAAAAAAAGAATTATACATCAATGGCTACTTTATTTCGGGAACAAGCCTTTGAGGCAATCCATCTAAGTCCTTCTAATCCATCTAAGTCAGGGTAGGCAGTGCATAGGCGATTTTTGGTCACTATGTCCATGGGCCTCAGTTCCCGTTTCCCATTAGGTGGGCTGAGAGCTCAGTTGTCTACCTTAATAAAAAAAAAATCAAAGTTATGGTCAGACTGTAACCCCCTTATTCATAAACGTCTGCTAACTTAACAAGCCGCTAAGTATTGTTTGTTCCTTTCGCTCGTATGGGCCATTGTTAAGACCGAAAGGGACACACAATTATTAGCGGCTTGTTAAGTTACAGACGTTTATGAATAGAAAAGGGATAAGCTCTTACAGGTTATTTTTAAATCTGTATGTTTCCCCATACAAGAAAAAATGTTGTAGGTACTTACTTCATTTAGCGATCATAATCATTGTATCACGATAATCAAATATTATTTAGATATTACTAATTCTCTCATTAATCATTAGGTATCATAAATATATTAAATATTTTCATTGCAACGAATTAATTTTTATGTTACATACAGGAGCTTAGGCGGCATAATCATTCAATAAATCGATACCAATAGAAAGATATCGATCGCAATACATATTCGGGCTATTTAATTCTGATTACCTAACGTCGTGTGCAAATGTACAGTCAGAATGAAATAAGTAAGTATACCTAAAAACGTCTTAGTGGTTTTTAAAGTTTTGGTAATAGAACCTATTTAATAGAGAAGCGAAATTATCAAAGCACTAATAAAATCAACCTATGGGTCATTCTCATTCTAAAATTCGTTGCTGAAAATCTTCCATCGAAAAAACAAATCAGTAGGTTTAGCACAGGATTAGTGCGACAATATGTCGCGGCGAGATAGACTATCCATCCCTCTTTTATTTATATAGTTAGTAAAAGATGGAAAATCATGACATGACATACCAATCATGTGCTAACCATCATCATCATCATCATCATCAGCCTATGTTAGTCCACTGCTGGACGTAGGCCTCTCCTATTAACTATGCCTATAGAACCATTAGGAGGTCAATGCCCATAATCGCCACGCTGGGCAAGCGGATTGGCGATCGCAGTAATGTGTCCACTATGATGACGCTGCTGCCCATCATCAATCTTGTAGAATGGTCACTTGGTCAGCGATACTTTAATCCCTTAGTAGACTCTTACGACACCCGCAGGAGGAGTTGGGGTGGTGACAAATGTATTCTTACTGCCGTCACCACACGGCATGTGCTAAGCATACAGGTGGCTTATGTTATAATATGACGACCACGCGTTTGCCGTTTAACGTGCTAGGTACTCATCTCTTGCGCACTTGCGTACTTGTTACAATTAGAACCTGACGGAAATAAGGATAAAATATTAAATATGGGACCATCGGCATCGTAAGCCTACAATTACCTCAATTTACCACTGACGCCTGCACGAAAGGGGCCTTGATCCCCGCTCCGGTTCGTTCCTGAAGCAAAGACTGTCCATCGTGATTCAGCGCAGAAACGCTGTGAGCGTGATGGGCACCTTTTGCGTCGGGAACCAATCAGAGCGGTTTTGGTGGGTAGCCCCTTTCAAGGGTTTTTTTTTGTAGGTTTTGTTTTATTTAAGTTAATATTTTAATATTACTATTACTAATTTATTTTTTAAGATTTATTTATTTATTTAAACTTTATTGCACAAAAGAAAATCTTAAAGTACAAAAGGCGAACTTAATGCCAAGGGCATTCTCTACCAGTCAACCTTAAGGCAAAGCAGAGAAGGTGTAGATTTGGTTTGTAGCTGATATTATTACTAAGTAGTTATTGTTTTTTAAATTGTAAGTTTTTTATTACTAACATAACTAATAACATAATATTTACCACTGAAACTATTGTTACTTTTCACCAATGATCCGGTTAAAGAGTGTCTAGAAATACTTCGGAAGAGGTTTGCTGACAATGAGATACTTTAAATAAATGAATATATTATTTTTTACACTTTAAATAAATATCTTGGGACATCTCACACAAATCGACCTAGTCCCACGGTAACCCCGTGTTGGCCATAGCCATCCAACGCAGAAATGCCGCGAGTGTTATGGGCACCTCTGCACCAGAACCATTCTTCTTCTTCTTTGTCGTTAACACTCTTGCCAGAGTGGTCGTGGTCATCACTTCAGCTGTTGGAGGCAAGCTTTACAACACGTCGCCACTCCTCTCTGACGGCCGCCCTCCTCGTGCATTCATGCAGTGATGACGAGCCATTTACAGCCGCTTTTATCTGGTCAGTCCACCTCATAGGCGATCTTTCCTCGTGGCCTGGTTCCCTCAATCTTTCACTGGACCACAAGTCGCTCAATAGCCACCTCTCCTCGGCGGCATACGTGACCAAAAAAAGTGAGGATACGAGACTGAACTAAAGATGATAAACGCTGTTTGATGCCTAGTTCTCGAAGTACAGACTCGTTGGTACGGAATTCAGTCCATGATACTCCGAGCATTCTTCTCCAGCACCACATCTCTAGGGCGTCTATCTTCTTCTTCTCTACTTCTTGCAGGGTCCACGTTTCTGCGGCGTACAAAAAAAACAAGAACCATTAAGGAGCGGGTATTGACTACGAGTATTTTTACCAATTTGATTAGTGTTTCAAACTTCAAACTTTTTATTTGCATTAACACACGTACATAAAAGATCTTAAAGTTACAAAGTTTCAGTGCATTCGACCAAAGGCATGCAAAAGTAAACAAATAAAATGAAAACTACAAAATGTCAACATGCCTTCGATAATTAATACTTTTAAAATAATTAAATTTAAATCAAATATCATAGAGTTTAATTGTTTATTGGTAATTATATTATTATACAAGGTGAAAGTTTAATTGTTGTTCTCCGTTTAAGGGCTAAAAGAGAAGAATTTTTGTATCACTTTTTTTTATTTTGTATGAGGCAGGTCTTTCAAATTAGCCGACGCTCCATAGAAAATCAATATTTTTTGGGAGAAAAATTAATTCTTCCGCTTTTTTCCTAAACCGGAATACGATACTGAACATGCTCTTGACGTCTATAGATGGACGTTGCTCACTTTTCGTACATCCATGCCCATTAAAAAATGAATGACTAAGCACAAACTGATAGTTAGTCACGAGTTAGATAGTTTTGAATCAAAAACAAAGATAAAACTGATAAAATAATCGCGATTCATGGAATCGAAAAGCACTTTAGGAAGTTCATAGTACTTAAGACAAGTTAGGTAATCAAAATAAAAATAGTCTGAAATAAAACTATGAAAACGGATAAACTCGCGTATATTAATTAACTTAAACTTCATTCCGACGTTTCGTACACTTTACAGGGTTCGTGGTCTGCGGGCGTCTGACAATGGAGGGAATTTGATAGATCTACCTCCATCAAAATAAGAAAGATAAGTACAAAACTACTCACAAAGAAAAGTATACTAAACCACAGACAATAAATTTGAAGGGTGGATATATACATACATATTGTACATACGTGTACTAAATTAGCAAATTAAGCTAGTTATTCATTACAAGTATTTTCAGAATGAACACAAGAGGCAAAATAAATAATCTACGCCGGTTCTATCCCTACGCCTCTGCCTGAGAAGAATTTCCTTCCTTTGTATGATTGTATTGTTAGGAAGGTATCCCAATATTGGGACCGGCAAGAAACTCAGCGTGACAACTCTTTTCAAAAAAACATCTGTAGTACATCTTAAGATCAACATGCATTTAACCGAAACATACAATTTTGATTCATAAGGAAATTTAACCCTTAAATGCATGTCTTTTTCTTTTCGTTCCAAAAACTAAATGTGCATACCTAATGGCGTCGCAAGCACGAGAAAAATAGAAAAAAAATCTGTGGACATATTTTGGGTGGAATTTGTACTACTAATAAAATTTTCGATACATCATACATTATCATACATTATACAATTTATACAAAATCGTGCATGATAAAATATACAAATATTATTTACTTTTATATGGAAAAGTATATTAAATTCAGTAATTGTATAATCGTTATGGTATGAATTACAAAATTTCAATAAAAAATAATTTCCTAAAAACCGCTAAACGCACGCAACGAAAACAAATTTCCGCCATTTTGCTTATAAACACATGTAAGTTTTTTTTAATACAGTTTCGTCAACAAATCAGTAATAAGTTTGAAAGTTCATTAAATGTACTTGCAAAATTAACCTTAAGAACATAATATACGTATCTAGTTTTCAAACACCAACTACGTTTTGGTTATGTACGATACATTGTACACCATGCATTTAAGAGTTAAATAATTTTGAAATAATTGCCAGTACTAAAAAGGGGCGTCAACACCGTCAAACACATCAGCCTCACGGCTTATGCCTGGACTGTTCTTTTATGATTTAGATGAACTTGATCCCAAGCTGGTGATAGAGAAAAGCTTATTTCTATCCTATTAAAGTTTGGATCAGCCGTGTGGTGACGGCAGTAAGAATACATTTGTCACCACTCCAACTCCTCCTGCGGGTGTCGTAAGAGTAGACTAAGGGATTGAAGTGTCACTGACCATTATTTAATAAAATATTGATGATGGGCAGCAGCGTCATCATAGTGGACACATTACTGCGATCGCCAATCCGCTTGCCCAGCGTGGCGATTATGGGTATTTACCTCATAATGCGTTTATACGCATAGTTAATAGGAGAGGCCTACGTCCAGCAGTGGACTATCATAGGCTGATGATGATGATGACTAAAAAGGGGCGTCAACACCGTCAAACACATCAACCTCACGGTTTATGCCTGGACTGTTCTTTTACCAGATGAACTGGATCCCAAGATGGTGATAGAGGAAAGCTTATTTCTATCCTATTAAAGTTTGGATATTTCATTATCTCAATGGCCTCACGCTATAGTTAGTTTTATTTTGGTTTTATTTCGCTTCATGTGTAATCTTCGCGGTAACCGAAGAATAGTATTGTATGCAACCCTTGTTTAAGAGAGGTCAAAAACGGTGAGTGGCGTGGGTAACGATTTGAGGACAAGACGCCACGAGCATTTTTTGACTCAGTTAAACAATGTTGCATACAATACTTTTTCTACGACGACACATTTATTTTTAAATAAAATTGTAAATTGGAGAAATATTCTTAGTCAAACACAATTTTATTAATCATCCAGGTCAGGCGAGAGACGTCAAAATTAAAAAAGAAAGCTCCTCTATGGTTTACTGTCCATCAGATTTTTTTTTTTAATTAGGTTTGCAGCCATGTATTTCATTAAGTCTTGTATACACGAGGTGTCTTAAAATGCAATAAACGCACTGCGTGTAAACCCGAATGCGTTTATAGGGAATAAAAAAAAACTTATCTTGACATCTGTAAGGTAGGGGCTTAATGGTGTGTTGGCGACCATGTAAATGACAAATAATAATCACCAAATTAAAAATTTAAAAAACCGACTTCAACCGGTTTCTCCAAGATTCCCGATTTGTTTCCATCATTGGTTTCCTCAAATCCTACTTTCTGAATGCAAATTCTTGTAAATGAATGAAAATTACCAAAAGCGCCATACATGTACCTATAACAATTGAAGAGATCCCTCGATTTCTCCAAGATCCCATCAGACCGCAACTTGGTGCCAATGGGACCATCTCGGGGTAATACACGTTCGATCACAAAAATAAATTTTAAAATCGGTTCACTATTCTCGGAGATATCGGGTAACATACATACAACATAAAAAAAAAAATCAGTCGAATTGAGAACCTCCTCCTTTTTTGAAGTCGGTTAAAAATACGGGAGTAGAAAATATCGCAGCTTTAAAAATAAACCGTCATAACTCAAAAAACGTGAATTTTGGAAAATCGAGTTTAAAGTTTGAGAAATTGGTCAATCTATTGTATTTGTTACTACATTGTGTTAATGTGTTAAAGTATTATATTGATTGCGTTGTTCATAGTGTCTACTTGGATATTACGTTCAAACTAAAACGAAATCAGTCTGATAAATATAATAAATTGAGCTTAGAAAAAACCCTTTTTAAAAATGTGCCGTTTTATGATAAAATATTTTTTTAAATATGATTAATATAATGGCATAAATCAAAAAAATCGACGGTTGTTACTGTTAAAACGATGTTATCTGAAATGAACCATTTAGTTCCAATAAATATTTTGTTATAAAACGCGTTAACTTCGAATTTACCTTTTTTTTTAATACAAACTCTAAAATAATTTATACAGTAAGTACAAATTTTTTATACAGTAAGGTGATATATCGAAATGTCTCTCATCATGAGCATTCTTCCTATTCATGTGTCGGATCATAATTGAAGTTAGCCTCTTTAGCACAATTTGAATCGCGTGATTTGAACGTAGCAACTCATGCCATCTCTCTCATTAACGCTATTTTGACGGGTCTGAGAAAGAGACCGGGTAAAGCTATGGAAAATATTGCGTTTTAGTACATTAAGGGTCTCACCAAACTAGTCGACGCCATTTCGGCTAATCGCGTACGGAAAAAGCTTTATGTCAACGCAATAAGAGCGAGGACATCGTAAATCGGCTCGGCTCACGCGAAACGACGTCTTTCGACGGGAAAACGGCGTTTTGCCGTAAAGCTGTTCGCATTCGTACGACCCCGTTTGCAGCCTAACGCACACGTTCGCATTCGTAAATCTCCTAATACCGCCGTACGGTGCCGGAAAGAGTTGAACGGCTCCGATCACGGCCGAGTACCTGCGATAAGCACCGGTCAGAGCTGGCGGAAGCCGTTCAGCGTCTTCGACGGCCGAACATAGCTGACGACGGCCGAAAAGAGCCGATGACGGCCGAAGTAGCTACTAATGCGTTTGTATTTATTCATTTGAAGTATTACCCACATTAAAATCTGCAATAGATCTGACAACACGAAGTAATACTGTCGTAATCATACACGTCTGTTCAATTTCAAACTAGTTTCTAACAACTAGTCTCCAAAAATGAGATTTACGATTGCCGATCACCCGCTGTCCTATCTAACTGTTCGTCGGACTCGGCGGCTGTACGCGTGCTGTCGGACGTCTCGACGGCAGGACGGAGCACGGGAGAGCCGACCGCCGCTTTACAACTGCTACCGCAGGCGATCGAGCGTTTCTACGGCCGCAAGGAGGATGAGACTGCTTAACGCAGGTGTTCAACCGCGGAGACGGTCGATCGGCTAAATGCGAATAGTGTGGTGTAAAACACTCGGCGAAAGCCGACTCCGCGTCGATTGGTTTGGTGAAACCCTAACTCAATTTTTGACAATTTTGAGTTATGACGGTTTATTATTAAAGCTGCGATATATTAAAAATAGTCTCTAATGGTCAATAGTCTACTTTGTATGTGTATAATTTAAGATTTAACTAAGGACATTAAGGCATTACTGTTTTTTTGTGTATAACAGCCATAAAGGTGTCTCTTCCGGATGGGCATGACTTAAGGGAATACAATTAAAGAGAATTCTCGTTCAGCAGACCTAGCCACGACGCCATTCTATCGTATACGACAAGCGATTAGTAATAAATGTATGAGGATGAGAGATTCATAATACGAAAAGTCACGTGACCATTTTCATACAGTATTAATATTATTATGGTCACGTGACTTATCGCTTATCGTATACGATTGCATCTTGACTTGGCCTGTTGCTCTGTGGTTCTGAGAGATTTGAGAATTATTTGAAGCCCTATGGGAATTGGGTAAAATTATAAATAAAAAATATACAATTAATTGACCAGCAGATACCAAAAAGCCTTATCGGACCCCAATTCGATAGGTAATTAAAATAATTATTATCACGAACAAGAATTTAATATTTATGAATTAGTCATACCTTCGTCCCTAATTACCAAATGGATTATATCACATTTCGATACAATGCACGGCGTAATAGCCCTTATATGGTATTAAAAATATACGAGGTAATCTTTGCGTTTACGCCCTTATGCGTTAATGAAGTAATTATGTGACGTCAATGGATTTTAGATAATTAGTGATACAATTGATTAGATTGCAATCAATAACTGATTTAATCCGCTTTGTTATTTTAATGGATTTTATAGGCTTATACGAATACTATCTAGGTACGGGATCAGCTATAGCCCTATCAATGGAATTACGTGGAACTAGAGGTGTGCGCCACGCCGGCGCGGCGTCGCCGCGCCGCTTGACCCACGCCGCCGCCGCCGCCGAGATTTCAAAATTCACGCCGCGACAAAAAAATTACGGAATAAAATCATTTAAATTACGCGCCACGCTGATCATATTGACATTAAACAATAATATGCTTGCGAATATCGACAAGCGGTTCCCTCTGACCGAAAAGATTGTATGCGCAGGGTCCCCTTTAATATGCCTAATATTAATAGTCCTAATATGAATTCGCATAACGGATTTGGCATAAATAATTAAGCATAATATTGAATAGGCAAAATAATAAAATTTCATAATGCTTAATATGCATATTACTTATTAGGTATGCATAATTGAAATATGCATAACATTATTAAATATAACTTTATTCGTCCTAATATGAATTAGCATAAACTTAGAAATCAAGCGAAAGAGGCAGATCAGGGTAAAACCAAGACAGTAAGGTTAAGTTCAAAAGACTAATAAGCAGCTTTCGTCGATAGGCGAATTTTATATAGGTATCTTTATGTTTTTTTTTAATAACAGCTTATACGAGGTCTTATTTTAATGTTGATAAACAAAAGGTTGGGTTCTAAATAGTAATTTAGATGAAACTGATGAGGGAACGCAATGCCGAGGGAATAACAAAAGAGTCGGTTCTTGCGCTGCATGGTCGCCGTTTCACCTAACAGGACTCTGTGAAATGTTTTTTTAACGGTATTGTTTTGTAGGCAAGTTCAGAAACATGCTAAAAAACAACAACAACAGCAGGTAAAGTGCTGGTACTTAGGTTCTTAGAGGAGTCAGATATCATGTATATATTTTTTGACTATGGTTCTTTTTAACTAATTAGCTCCATATTGTCTAAGACAAGTACATGAGCAATCATAATTTTAATGAAAAAAAAAAAAAAAAAAAAAAAAAAAAAAAAAAAAAAAAAAAAGATGGTAAACATTAAGTTGAACGAGAGTACATAATGAAAAAAGTGTTTAGATAAACTATAGATAACTATAAATATTAAGCAAAATTGTGGATAGCTTAATTAAATTTGTCGTAAAATATATCACCGACCAGTGTAACCAAACTATAATTAACAATATTTACAACACCACTCTCAAAATTATAACTACCGCCACAAGTGACACAGTGTTTGGAAACCACATATACTACAAAAAACAACATGAGTCCACCTGGGAAAAATGGGAAGTGTGACAGATGCAAAAAGAGAATTTCCTCCAGACACTCACTAGATTGTTCATCTTGCAATATTCGGTACTGTTTAGATTACCTGGAGCGGCTAGGAGTAACAGACAAACGGTACAGATTAATGACCATTGATAATAAACAAAACTGGAAGTGTCGCAGTTGCTGCTTTAAGCCAGAAGATACCTTGTCACTCTCAGCTGATGCTACAATGTTGGCAAATAATTTAGCTTTGACTACACTATCTAATACAATTATTTCACCGATTAAAGACGATACAATATCGCCAAACCGTGTTATAACATCTCAAGAGCATAATTTACCGAATTCATCAGTATTTGACACAACTGATGATAATAATAATAACACCTGGAAATACTGTAGTCCACCATCGTCGATTAGCCATCCCAATACACCTCTTATAGACATAACCGGAAACCAACAACTAAGAGAAGAAATAGAACGACTGAAATCGCAACTACAGAATGCATACGATGAAATATCACAGTTAAATAATGAAGTTTGCGCTCTTAAAGCAACAGTGTCAAAATGTAAGCAGAAGGAAGAGTCAAATAATACAACACCAAATAATACTAAGAAACAGAAAAAAATTAAAAAACGAATCCTGAATGAAAAATCAAATAACTCGCAAAATCTGACGCCAGAAAAAACAACATTACCGCTTCCAAATAGCAGCAGCACTCCTCTTACGGATCCTGGCAACAGAACAGTTATAAAAACGAATTCGGAAGTTGACGGTCAGATTATTCTTCCAGATCTTAAATCAACACCAAATGAGCAATTATTAGAACACAAACAGGCTGAAAAGAGAAAAATACTAATTTTAAGCACACATACGAGAAATAAAATCTTAGATATCTCTACAAGCGTACTTCAAGGCGACCCACAAGTGATCCATTACAAATCACCAAATGCAAGCATTAATCAACAGCTCAAGAATCTACACCTAAAAACAAAGGATCTTACAATGAACGATTACTGCATTATATTACTTGGCGAACAAGATTTTGAAGTAACGAATAATTACTTCAAAATAATAACAGAGATAAGGGAACAGTTGGAAAGTATATTAAATACCAACATAATCATATGCACGCCAACATATAAGTGTACCGACACCAGCAGCTTATACAACTGGAGGATTGAGACTTTTAACAATCTGCTCTATATGGACATAAAATCACATAACTATGCGTACTTACTAGACTGTAACCAAGTTCTGTCATATGACTATGATATGTTTCACAAACGAACGGGAAATATAAACAACCTTGGCATTAAACACATATTTTTGTACATACGCCAAGCAATATCTTATATAGACCAGCTCAATGAAAATATCAATACGTGTAACCATACTGACATTAAACGTACATCATTTAACTTACACCAAACGTCATTACAAAACGATAAAGAGGACGCAGAAATAGAAAATCAGTTTTTTCGTGTATAACACATTACATATAATGCATCAAAATATCGCTGGCCTTTTGAATAAAACAGAATTAATTACGGTACATATTAATGAATTAAAAGAAAAACAGACTGATATAGATATATTGTGTATTACGGAACATTTTTTAATGGCTGGATACGAGGAAATCTTAGCTATACCTAATTACCATCTAGCTGCATGTTACTCAAGAACAAATATGAAACGTGGTGGCTCTTGTATATTAGTTAAATCAGGAATCCAATATAAAGTAATACCGGACATACAAAACCTTTCAATAGCAGAACATATTGAATGTTGTGCCATTGAACTCCCCCAACATGATATCGTAATCGTATGCATATATAGAACTCCGAAAAGGAACAATTTTCATACCTTCTTTGAGACGCTGGACACAGTACTGCGCAGAATATATACTAAATCCGATAATAATATAATAATTTGTGGGGACTTCAACATCAATATATTAAATAGAAATAGTGTAACATTCGAATTTGAATCCATATTACATAGTTTTGATTTGAAATTAGAAATCAATCAGCCGACCAGACTGATAAGCAATACATGCCTGGATAATTTTGCACATAATATTAAAAGGGGACACAAAAGTTATATTCTTGACCTCGGACTTTCAGATCACACCGCTCAAGTACTCAAAGTACCTGTTAAGAAAACGTGTACTCTACCATATTGGAGAGTAAAAAAGTATGATTACTCCCGGGAAAACATAAGGAAATTTAAAAATTATTTGTCTTGTCTGTCATTTTCTGATATATACAATACGTCTGATCCAAATTTAGCGTATGAGTCCTTCTTAGAAACGTTTTGCTTAATATATGATCTATGTTTTCCAAAGAAAATTGTTACTATACCGACTAATAAAAAAGTAAATTGGATTTCGCGTGGAATTAAAGTATGTAGTAAAAAACAAAGAACTCTGCTATGGCAATACAGACGTTCACCCACTGAAACGAATAAAATTAATTTAAAGCGCTACATGCACGCATATAGGAAAATAATAAGATTAACTCAAAGGGCTCAAAATAATTACAAAATTAATATTTCTGATAACAAAGCGAAAACCACTTGGCAAATAATAAACAACAGTAAAATAAATGTACCAAAAGAAGAAATTTCAAATATTTATCAAGGCGATAAGATTATTACTGATCCGACCCAAATAGCTAATACACTCAACGACTATTTTATACATAGACCAAGTACTACTACAAAAAACATAGAGGTACACTCCAAAATTGACTTTAATCCTCAATCCATGTTTATGACTCCAACATCAGCTCATGATATCAGAGTAATAATACAATCCCTAAAAAATACTAATAGCGTTGGTTATGACAACATAAGTACACGTATTATTAAACAAGTTAGTGATGTCATAGATAAGCACCTAAGTCACCTTATAAACTTATCAATAAGTGCTGGTATATATCCCGATAGCTTAAAAAAAACTATTATAAAACCATTGTTCAAAAAAGGTGACAAGTCAAATCCCCAAAACTATCGCCCAATAGCCCTCATACCCGTATTTGCCAAAATATTTGAAAAAGTAATCTATAAAAAATTATATAACTTCCTCGATAAATTTAACATTCTATGTAAAGAACAAAAAGGTTTCAGAAGAAACGTCAGCATAAACATGGCAATATACGACTTAATAAGAATCGTGTCGGAAAAAATCGACAAAAGAATACCTGTTTGTGCCATTTTCACAGACATGACAAAAGCCTTTGATTATGTTGATCACAAGTTACTGCTTCATAAATTAGATAGATACGGGATAAGAAGTAATATATTAAGTCTGATTAAATCTTACCTCAGTAATCGACCGCAATATACCGAAATATCTAGAATCTGCCAAAAAACTAAATTTCAGAAAGCGTACATGTCAAATGAAAATAATATGCAATATGGCGTACCTCAGGGTAGCGTCCTCGGCCCCCTTCTCTTCTTAACTTACATTAATGACTTTCCAAGTGCAGTTCATCATCCAATGATTATGTTTGCTGACGACAGTACCTCCATTATAAATTTTAATAAAAACATTAACTATGAACAGGACATAAATTTGGTATTAGATGAAATGATTACATGGCTTAATAATAACAACCTGATAATTAATTTAAGTAAAACAAACATCATGCATTTTCACCAACGACAATCAATAATTGACATGAATATTAAGTACAATAACAATACTATCGAAAAAGTAAATGAAACAAAATTTTTAGGGCTCATGATTGATAATCAACTCACCTGGAAAAATCACATAGAATACCTCTGTAAAAAAGTTAACAAATCGGCATTTGCATTGCGTAAACTTGCAAAGATAGTAGATAAAACGGCACTCTTAAATGCATACCATGGACTGGTGGCATCAATCTTAAGGTATGGAGTTATCTTTTGGGGGAACTCAGTTTACAAGGACTCAATTTTTAAATCCCAAAAAAGATGCGTGAGGGCCATATGTGGTATTAGCACGCGAGAGAGCTGCGTCCCATACTTTAGATCACTAAAAATTCTAACACTCCCAGCACTATATATATATGAACTAGCAATCTTCATCAAAACTAATCCCAAACTGTTCAAAATGGTAACACAACAGCACAGGTTTCCCGTACGCTTACAATATCAGGACAACATATGTATTACAGAACACAATACGGCTTTCCTAGGGAAAAGCATTCTGGGAATGTCTTCCAAAATATTTAATAAAATCCCAAGCCATATCAAAGCCCAAGAAAGTGACCAATTTAAAGTGCAACTAAAATTATATTTAATAAATAAATGCTTTTACTCTGTAAACGATTTTTTAGAAGACATATTATAACGTTCAAATAATGTACGAGTCAGTTCATCTTGTCGGAATGAATACGAACTGTTCCGTTTGTCAAATATATCATAATCATATGTATATGCATTTAATTAAATCACTTGACTGTCATAAGTAGGTACTAGAATGTTTTAATTATACTTTTTATTAAACTAATATAAATAGTTGAATACCTGGGTTACCTATATAGAATTAAGTGAATTATTAGATATGTACCTACCTATATTCTTATAATTTGTACGCCATTAGGCAAAGCACAGAGATCTGTATTTTAAAAATAAGACCATCATTTGTACCACCTGTGTTTCACAAATAAATTTTTACTTACTTACTTACTTACTAAATGTGTATTTTTTACTTAGTTCAAATACTGGTGAAAGGTTATTCGTGTAATAGTTGTTAGGCCCAGTGAAAGGGGTCCCCTTTAATATGCCTAATATTAATAGTCCTAATATGAATTCGCATAACGGATTTGGCATAAATAATTAAGCATAATATTGAATAGGCAAAATAATAAAATTCCATAATGCTTAATACGCATATTGCTGATTATGCATTATTGAAATATGCATAACATTATTAAATATAACTTTATTCGTCCTAATATGGATTAGCATAAACTTAGAAATCAAGCGAATGAGGCAGATCAGGGTAAAACCAAGACAGTAAGGTTCAAGTTCAAAAGACTAATAAGCAGGAGCGACGAAGCGAAGTTGAAGCCTAGCTTTCGTCGATGTCTACTACACAATCTACACATCCTAATTAACACGTCAGATACAATCAATTAAATAAAATATTAGGTATTTAATTACTAACATTTATTAGTAAAGAAATCACATCTTGGTACGCGCATGAGGCGCACGTACAGAGTGCGTATTTAATACGGGCGTATATTTTAATGATGCTTAAAATAGGATCTAGGGAACCTATTTACCTATACCATGATTTCTACTTCTACGATCACAAAACAATAACTGTATCTTGTTACCCGTATTAAATACACACGCCGTACCTATTTTTGAACATTATTAATTGCTAGGCTAAAAATGTGTAAAACAATTAAAATAATAAATATTTACTATAAAAATATAAGTATGTATAGGTACATGTATGTCAGTCAATAAAATATGTCAAGACCTAGACATTAACTGTTGTACCTACTTACGCACAACGCACAAGTAGCGATGACAATAGAAGCCTGCTTAGATGTTTGTGAGCACCCTCGCCGTTCCGATATATCTGACCGCGACTGTACAGTGGAGAAGGTATTTAACACCTTCGCTGCGGCAATTAAGTTAAATTGTAATTAACCATACTTGTACAGGTCACATATGACCTGTTCCGCACTGAGCGTGTTAAAGTAAGTTAAGTGTACATGTTTAAATATTATATTATTAATACGTACTAATCGACAGTAACTTGGCGAAAATATTAGGTATATAGTATCGGTTTCGCTACGCAATCTATGTTCGGTCATTATTATTTTATCTATTATATTTTATACCTTTCATTTAGTAGGTATACCAATTAGTTTTATGCTCATCCAAATTATTCCAAATCATCGTTATGATAGTTTACATTATACGTAAATACATTATGCGTAATCGTTTATGCGAAATTATGCTTATGCCACTTAAATAGTATGCTTAACAACGCTATGCCAATTTCAAGTATGCGTAATAAATTATGCGAATTAATATAGACTCCAGTGAAAGGTTTGACAAATTATCAGTATGCTAAAAGCATTATGTCATTACAATAATCCGTTTTATAATAATTCTGCTAAATGAAACGTTGTCATACAAAAATTTGCTAATTGTTGGTTGTCGAAGTGAACCATCGGCGAAATGTTGGTTGGCAAATGAAATTCAGACAAAAAAAGTTCGGAGAAATGGCAGAACCCCACACACGCCGTATTTATGAACATTTTAAATTGCGAGGGTAAAAATGTGTGTAATAATTAAAATAATCAATATTAACTATAAAAATATAAGTAGGTATACATGTATTTCAGTCAATAAAATATGTCAAGACTTAAACATTAACTGTTATACCTACGCACAATGCACAAGTAAAAAAAAAATCGAAACTAGTTTTAAATTGGAAGCAATATATAGTATATAATAATATTATTAATACGTACTAATCGACAGTAACTTGGCAAAAATATTAGGTATATAGTATCGGTTTCGCTACGCAATCTTTGATCGGTCATTATTATTTTATCTATTATATTTTATACCTTTTATTAAGTATACCAATTAGTATTATGCTCATCCTAATTATTCCAAATCATTGTTATGATAGTTTACGTTATACGTAAATACATTATGCATAATCGTTTATGCGAAATTATGTTTATGCCACTTAAATAGTATGCTTAACAACGCTATGCCAATTTAAAGTATGCGTAATAAATTATGCGAATTAATATAGACTCTGTATGCGCAGCATTTCTGGATTGCAGATTTTCAGATATTGATACGCACCTACGAAAAAAATACACTACTTGAGCAGAATTCTTTCCAATTGTACAGATTTATTTTACAGAATTCCAAGTCTACACATTTCCAATACTACAGATTTACAAACCCACAGAATCCCAATACTTTAATATTCCATTTATGTTTACAGATTTTCATTATTACTGATTGATTCCTATGTCTACAGATTCCATATAATTATTCTCTAGATTTCACGTCTACTGATTCCCAACTGTAATGCTTTTTTCAACACAATTGATTGTAAGTCGTAACGTAGGTCTTATTGAACCGCTTTTAGGCTTATAATCCCAGGTATTACTAGCTGTGTGTCTTTTCATAATATTATATTATTTTGTGGCAAGCTGTTGTGGTGTGCTTATTTGTAAATGTGTATATGTCCATCGTGCTTGTCATAAATAAATTTTATTTCATTTCATTTCACATCGTCGATCCCACAGTGTCTGAAGACAAAAGTCTTCAATCAGTGCTTCCTACTCGTCATAACGTACGAAGCCAAAACGTGGACACTGATGGTACGGCTGGTCCACAAGTTCAAGGTCGCTCAACGAGTTATGGAAAGGGCAATGCTCGGTGTCTCTTTGCGGGATCGAATCAGAAATGAGGTTATCCGGCAGACAATCAAAGTGATCGACTTAGCCCACCATGTTAGCAAGCTGAAGTGGCAGTGGGCTGGCCATATTATCCGTAGAACCGACTGGCTAAACGAGTTCTTGAGTGCAGATCGCGTCTCGGCAAGCGTAGTATAGGACGCCCTCAGGCAAGGTGCAGCGACGATTTGCGCAGGATGGCTGGCAGGAGCTGGATGCGAGCAGCCAAAAATCGAAAACGGTGGCGTGAAATTGGAAAGGCCTATGTCCAGCAGTGGACTGCGATAGGCTGATGATGATGATGAATGTTTTTTCATTATTTACGTTAGTCCACCATAGGAGGTTTAATGACTGTCTATTAACTGATTCTATTAATTTCAGTGTTTGCAATTGATGATTTTTGTTCTTCTTGAATAAGATATTTTTAGAGGAAAAAGGTGAAAGCTTTTAAAAAAATTGGCATTTGAAAAAATTTGCTGTCGCTTTGCACGGCTTAGAAATAGACAACCGCAGCTTCGCCTCATAATACCTACTACGTAAAATTGGCGAAAACATGGTTTCGTGTTCCCTGTTGCCTCCTACAAAAATAGACCAATTTGTAACATTTTTTTTTTCATAAGCATTTTAAGAAACCGACCGAAATAGCTCTCCGAATCGCTAAACTGAAGTGGCAGGGGGCGGGGCACATTGCGCGTAGAACCGATGGCCGTTGGGGCGGGAAGGTTCTTGAGTGGCGGCCACGTATCGGAAGACGTAGCGTGGGTAGGCCCCCCACAAGGTGGAGCGATGACCTGGTGAAGGTCGCAGGAGTCCGCTGGATGCGGGTGGCGCAGGACCGGTCATTGTGGCAATCTTTGGGGGAGGCCTATGTTCAGCAGTGGACGTCTTTCGGCTGATATGATGATGATGATGATGAAGCATTTTAAGAAAGGTATTTCTCATGTCGCTATGTTTCCTCTTTTTGGACAGAATACGAAATATTTATTTATGAGTATATTAAACGCATTTAAAATTTGGCTTGCAGTTTTTGTAGGCTTGTAATAATAACGTCAAACAGCAAAATATACAAAAATAGATTTTATATGAAAAAAATAAATTTCGTGTGTTTATACACCGATGTACCTATGACTAGCAGTGTGGGCGATGAAGGTACTATAAAGAGGTTGTAAAGCTGGGTATCTGTAGTATTTGAAATCTGCAGTACCTATTGGGAATTCGTAGTATTGGGAACCTATAGTATCGGTATTTGTAGCATTTAAAATTCGTATTATTGGGAATATCTCTTATCTGTAGTATTAGGAATCTGTAGTATTGGGAATCTGTAGACGACTCGATCCAGGCCTACTACCGCGTTTTCGGGCCGCTGTGCGAGTTAATAAAATATTTTTCGTACACGATAATTATGACAATTGCCGCATAAAATGCAATCTATAAGTTTGTTTCGTGTTTATTTTTTATTAATAAACTTGTCCTAAACAATATCTAGGTTTTTAATACCTTCTCATCCTTATATGTATTCTGAACGTACAGGGTAATAATATGACCAAAATTTTGCGGCGCGCCGCCGCCGACGATTTCTATGCCGGCGCACACCTCTACGTGGAACTATTAAGTAATATAAGTTCCTTCCATGCTAGGGTATTCCATTTAATTTTATAGCGATAAAAATATAAAACATATTTGAAATAAAACTATGAAAACGGATAAACTCGCGTATATTAACTAATTTTAACTTCATTCCGACGTTTCGAACACTTTACAGGGTTCGTGGTCTGCGGATGACTGACAATGGAGGAAATTTGATAGATCTACCTCCATCAAAATAAGAAAGATCAGTACAAAACTACCCACCAAAGAAAAAATACACTAAACCACAGACAATAAATTTTAAGGGTGGATGTATATACTAAATTTGTAAATTAAGGGCCTGTTTCACAATCTCCAGTTAAAGCTATCTGTCAGATAAAAATAACACGCTCTCTTTATTCTTCCAGGCGAAAGAAAGAGATAGTGTTATTTTTATCTGACAGATAGCTTTAACTGGAGATTGTGAAACAGGCCGTAAGCTAGTTATTTATTACAAGTAAGTGTATTTTCAGAATGAAGACAAGAGACAAAATAAATAATCTACGCCGGTTCTATCCCTACGCCACTGCCTGAGAAGTATTTCCTTCCTGTGTATGACTGTACTTACTACAAAAACTTATAAAAACTGTAAAACATATTTTTTGGCATATAATATGGCGCCATTTTTATAAGTAATCTACGAACAAATAAAACATGGGAGCCGCACGCCATACTAAATTGCCTTTCAAAAACGGTCCTGAATTTTAGTTGACAAGTGTCACCCCCTCTTCAATGCATCACGGTAATGAATTTCAATGTCAACCTTATATAACCTTAACCAATGTTAACCTTATAACAACTTAAACCGCCATTTAAAAATAGTTGTGATTGGTCCATCAAAGTTTTGAGAATATAGCCAATATTCTATAAACATTTGTCAAAGATGTTGCGCTGAAATATGCGCGGTGTTAAGAAAAGCGCTACCTATGTCCTGCCCATCTGGGCACAATTGAACAATTGTTTTTGGGGGCATTTTTGAGCTGACGTTAGACGTCCCTGTTATATATGGTCGCAGTAAGTAATATACATACACGGTGTCATCGTCCGTGGAGCAGGAGTGAACAGAGTAGTAGAAACGGTTACGCAATTGGCACTACGTAGACAAGAGAACTAAGAAACCGCGAAAAAAACTCCTAATTATGAGTTGTTTGACTATATTAGCATAAGGGAAAAGGACGAAGCCTGTTGCGGATTACTTTATTGTTTTGTAGGAAATGACGTTGCATATTGCTGATCATGTACCTATCTGACGAAGCCTGCGTTGCGAATTTTAATATGTGGAATTGATATATTTTCCTCAAAAAAAATAACGACTTCATTAGAATTGGCGTAGATTATTTATTATTGCCTTTATTTTAAAAATGCTAGTATTGATAGCTTAATTAGCCAATTCAGTACCAGTAAGTCTAAATAATTTACTGCAATTCAAAGGTTATTGAAAATCACGGAAAATTTGTTAAATTAGTAAAAAATCTCAATTATATCGAAAATTCGGCAACAATATAATATATTGTACCTATGAAAAGAAAAGTAATTTCATTATTTCTGTAGGTATTCAAAATATATTAGTAATGTTTGATTTGAGTTTAATAATCCAGTAGTCATGAATCATAAATTAATCAATATTTTTTAAACAATTGACAACCCTATCCTATCCTTATCACCTCAAATTAAAACTTTAGTGTGGTCCATCTGATAACATTTTAATTATTTTGTTTATGAATTTTGACTAGGGTCAGTAAAACTAATTCATTTCACACCAGCTCTTTAAAGATTATCCTACTACCTATGTCCTATATTTAAAAATGTCTTTTCTCAAACATGCAATGAAATATTGCCTAAGTTACGTTCCTTAAAATAGACTCTGAAGCAGGTATCACCTTTAGGGCGCAGTAACTCACTGGGATGGAAATGGATTTTCATAACACTGTTCTAAGCCTGCAAAGTATTTTTTTTTAATTTTGACTATTTTTTTTGTATTTCTTTGTAGGTATGTTTGAGAAAAGCACTATCGGTGTGAAAACAGATTGCCGGCGGTATATACCGACTTGGCCGGAAATCCCAATTTTCCCGGCCTCTGATGTAATGTACTATTTTAAACTATTCGATTTGTCATTACTTGTATAAATCAGATTGCTAGAATCGTCTCACTAGGAGGTTCTCAGTTCAGTACTCGGTATATCCGAATATCGCGAACCAATTTTCAATTTTTAAAACTCGAGATTAGCACCAAGTTAACATTATTATCAGAAAATGTGTTACATACACACAGACACCTTCGCCGTCGACGTTTTCATGTAATAATCACCAAATAATATAAAAAACAATTTCTCCAAAATCCCATCATGTCTATATATCCAAATACATGGCTACAAGGAGCAGTGAAACAATACACCTTAAACACTAAAGAAATAAAATAATCAAAATTACATTCTAAACCTAAATTTACACACACATAAATACATAAAAATTACATGCACACATCACATCATGTCTATGTATTTATTTACATAAGTAACATAAAACTGTTAACATTTCTTTAAGAAAATAGTCAATAATACAAAAATGATATATAAATAAATTAAAGGAACCTACAGATAAAAAACCTCTCCCAAATCGCTGGATCGGATCGATCGATCGATCGGATGACGCTCTTAGAGAAATCGGTTGACAATTTTTTTTGTGTTTATTATTATCATATATATTATTTTCAGTAGGTAACCAGCAACCCTAAATGTTATCAGACAATCGCTGATCGAGTTGTCCACCTGATATTACAAGCGCCGCTGAACGCAGCGGCAACGCAGTCCGACCGCGCCGGCCGACCGGATCGCACGTTCTTTCAAATTCTGGATCGCACGTTCCATTTTCAAACTTCGAACGAAACATGTAACGGACTTTTCGACACAGACAATTTTTTCAAACAGTGCAGTGCTCAGGTGCATTTTGTGAGTGGAAAAATAGTTTTTAATTTGTAAAATCCTGTGATATTAGTTTAAGTGGTCCAGTGAAAATTGCAAGTAAGTTTTTTTTTCAGTTTTTGCATGTGTAGTTTGTAATTTAGATTTTTAATGTAGTTGTGTCATATTTATTGCATGTAAAATAAATGAAAAAAAGTGTTATTTTTTCTATGTATTTATATGTTTTCTCAATAATATAGGTAAGTAATACAAATAACTTTTAAAATCATTGTAACACATATTCAGTGGCCATAATATTACATTCATTAGTTTATCGCCCACTTATCATCGAGTATGTAGTTATTTTTATTAGAATAACACTTAAATATCTATTTCCATTATTTATATTGCAATAAAATAAACAATATTTACAAAAAAAAATTGTTGAGAAAATATTTATTAAAAGAAAAATATTTATTGAAGAAAATTATAAATATTCTTTGTTGTCATTGTACAACCTCTATACATGTAAATTTTACTTTATTATTTAAATATATGTCAACTAAGTAAGTAGTTATCCGAAACAAGTACATAGTTATAATATGTACATTTTTGGAATTGTTGTTTTAATATAGATACGCACCAATTGTATGTCAAAATAATTATATACCAATAGATACTAAAATTTAGAACTTAGATCAATATTCAAATAATAAAAAAAATTATCAAAATAAACTCTGTCATTCTCAAATATCTAGTTCAAGATCTAATTACCGTAGTCGATTATTTTTCTATTCCAGTTCTAATATTCCCATTAACATTTCACATTTTTCAGTGTCAAAAAAGTGACACGGTAATTTGAATTAGGCTTTAAAATTTGAAAATGACTGTACCACATAATAAAGATGGTCGAAATCGGTACCCAATTTAACAAGGGCATAAAAATATACACACTTTTGCATCTTATGCCCAAGTCATAAGACACAACAACGTTCATGCCCTTGACAAAACGCGCAACTTCTAATAATAATTCACAAAATCAAATCAGCCCTACGTCTGGGCGCAAGTTAAAAAAAAACTCGTCCAATTGAACCCAAAGGTATTCATATTCAACTGGGCACAGCTGGAAGCAGCGTAGTCACTCTAAATAATTGACACGTGTTTCTGCGACGTTTAAGACCGTAAGTAGTAATTTTGAATGACACTGCCATTTACCGTTCCATTTTCCTATTTTAGTTTGCAACTTTATTTTTGTACGTGCCTACTTGTGTTTACGCATAAATATTCGAATTAGTTCACGTTTGTAATTGTATTAATCGGTTACGCAGTGTTTTCAATTCATATAAAAACCTATTTCGTTGCACTGTTGTCGTTAATTGTTACTCAATTTGTATTCATAGATACCTTATTAGGTAAGTTCATTATGAAATAGACATGCTTTAGTTATTCCGAATGACCGTAAGTATTTTATTAGGTAAGTATTTATCTACTAATTAGAACTAAGCATAAATAAACAGACAATGACGCTAACTTTCATAATAAATACCTAAATAGGTTTTTCGCGAAGTAATTTCGCTGTCACAAAGTAAGCTGTGACGCAAATGCCGTCTACTGCTTTAATACATTTTCAAATTCAATTTACTTAGGGTGAATGACCTCTAGATTCTTAGTAAACTTTGAAACTAAATAAGTAGTCTTTATTACATTGATTTAAGGTCCTAAATATAATATTAATATTAAATCCAAAGCGCTTAAAATAATAACTTTGAGAAGTAATTCCAAGAAAAAATATAGTATTTTACTGTAAGTCAAAGTAAAGATTTAATAATAGCAGGTAATTAAAAATTGGCAAACGATCATTTAAGATGACAACTTACTAACTTTTATAATTGCCTAAAAACTTAATAAAGTGATTAAGTGATGCTTGGGAAAACTTTGGTTAATTAAATTCTAGAAAAAATCCAGTTTTACGAGTACGTAATTATATAATTATTCAACAGTCCTCACGTAATCAATATAATATACAGGGTAATTACGGGGTCGTGATCCCAACTGTGAAAAACGTATAAATTATAAATATTAGAGTGGAACTCTCTGGGGGAGGCCTATGTCCAGCAGTGGACGTCAATTGGCTGATGATGATGATTAGAGTATAAAGTTGTGATATTAAGTACTTGAAAAAAAAACCACAAATCACAATATTTGATAAAAAAAAATTGATTTGTGTTTCACAAGAACTTCTGTGAAAAACTTTTGAAGATGATTGATCTTTTTGACCTAGGTTTCCCATGGGACCTACATGGACCAACGTACTTTTTAGGACTAGTAAAGTTCGAGCTTATGAGCTATACATTTCTCCAAACTAATCCCTTGCCAATGTGTTTATAATAGTTTATATAATAATGAAACCATTAGGTATTAATTTGGTGACTTTTGTTTCAAAAGTGTTGTTTGACAACAGAGTTCATGACTTCCAGTCTCGTTTCATACTAAGAAAATTTACTAACAAAATTGTTCGCACACTCAAAACCCAGTGGTCTTAATCTGATTTTACGACAGTTTAATAGACGCAATTTGATTGCTACGTCGTCATACTGTCTAGCTCTTATCTATTACCCGATTAGAACGGCCATTAAAAGTGTATCACAACAAAGGATATACACATTACACATACAGTATATAAATCTAATATGGGCTAAGCCAGGGATTTAGGGCCGTCACACACGTAGCGATAATATACAGGGTGGAACGGAACGACGATACTTCCCGCTACCGACCAAGTCTACCAACCTACCTTTTATACATTTCTGTAATTAATTTTTCCCCTCACTAGCTCGTAAAACGCTCGTTTATCGTTTAATACGAGCGGGTAAAAACGCTTTTTACACACTTGTGAATAAAGTAATTTGACATTGCTCTAATTCCTATAGCCCTCTACTGCCTAGTATAAGTGGATCTGTATGACCGTAGTAAACATGCGCAATCGGAGCTCACATGTTAAATTGGTCGTTCTCATGGGTGACTTTGTAAGCCATTGGCTATATTTAAGTTCCATATGTAATTCTATTCTACGATACGTTTCGACATTGAGTTTTAAATGGTTTCTTTAAGTTAATTTACATTTGGATGAGATTTATAATCATATTTCCTATAGGGGAAAATAGTTGTATTACACTTGGCGGCAAAGTTTGTTCAACTCTCGTGCCTTGAGACCTTCGCAATGCTCAAGATTCCAGTTTTTGAACCACTCGCTACGCTCGTGGCTCAATTTTGAAATCTTTCGCTAGCTCAGGTCTCAATATTGGCACGACAGTTAAACAACAACTTTGCCCCCTTGTATAATAAATAACTATTAACCCCTCGTACAAAGTGTAATTAGCAAGCGTAATTAGCAATGCTCGGCGGGGGTGAGCTGTTTTCATACCTCCTATACGTAATGCGGCTTTACGCATAGTTAGGGAGAGGCTTACGTCCAACAGTGGACTGAAGTAGGCTGATGATGAAGACTGACGTTTAACTAGTAGTCTAGTTACCTATACTCTAGTGAGTATGTTGCATTAGTTATGATGATAATCCTAAGAAAAAAAAATCTTGTGCGCTGACCCCCAGTATGAGATTCACCCGTATTTCATTTACATCCCGTATAGTGTATTTGGTTGTCAAAACGCTGTTGTTTAAATATATGTGATCATTTGAGCGCCTTATTGTAAGGGAATAAGAACTAAAATCAAAATATAATTTCTTATTTAATTTACTTTAAATATTTGGAGCAATCATTAATGGATTAAGAAATTAGGTAAAAATAACAAACGAATGATCAATGATTTGATAAAAGTTACTTGTAAATAGATGAGTAATTGATTAATTTAATTTATATGATACCTATAAAACGATGACTGATGAAAAGATATCTATTATAATTCAGGGAAACGTCTATGTTTATTGATGT
>JALPQI010007288.1:0-53155 GCA_025490895.1 Thaumatotibia leucotreta | reverse complement strand
TTGCCTAAATTGACCTGAGGTAATATTTTAGGCACGGTTTATTTTCGCATGCGGAATAGTTTTATTTTCGATAAAATTATTTCGCACGCTGAATATTCGAATAAGAGTTCCGCAAATCGTGCATTAACCTAACCGTGCCTATGTCAAAAGTCGCCACTAATACAAAATGTGCGTTTGAATGTGACTAATTTTTACATCGTAACATGTTAACAACCACATGACTGTTGTCTTATTTATCAGACTCTGGAGAGGTGAGTTGGTTATTGACTGTCTGAAATCAGATTACAGTGGTTGACCTTTTGGACGCCAACAACTGATATATTGGCACCGCAGGTTCAACGCCAAAGACCAATATAACTAAGTCTTGATCCACAGAGCAATATAGACCTACACGCATCTGCGTAAAATTTAATTTCAGCTTGACATTTTTTTGACGTGGCGTATGAGTGACAGCTTTTGTATCCGACGTGGCGTCAAAAAGGTTAAGTCAGACTACGACGGTTAAAAGGGTGTAAAGTTGTTTACTAGATCAATATACTTTTGATTAACACTTAAAAAGTTATAGTAAACAAATGAAATGTAATAAAATCATATAAGTGAAGTTTATACTTCTTTTTGAGAATAATATTTATTTAACCTGAAATCATGTATGGTACCATTGATCGAGTCGACGCCAGATATTTCTTTATAGGCGCAAATTGTGAAGCTAGCACTAATTGGAACCTGATGGCTTGTCCAGATAGCGTCAAGTACTTCGTAGCATTTACCATTGGTACAGTCGCCATAGATTTAGCTTTATTGCCATAACGATAGAGGCGTGTTCAGATATTTTTGAGCGCCCCGGACGCTAAGATATATCTGATGGCGACTGTACATACGATATGGTGTACCGAAATTATTGGTTGCTACAAGGTATGACGTTGACTGTATGGAAAGAGGAATAAAATAGGTGTGTCTATCATATAATTCGTAGTCTATGCAAAATCAGAATCCTCTATCTGTAAGTGGAATTATTTACTTCATAAGAAATCTAGGAAACAATGTCAATGTTTTATAAAATTATAAACTAGAAGTACAGTCAAAGACAAAATACACGGTGTACACAAAAATATGTCCCAGTGCAATCTAATTCTGTGTAATAAGATTAAGAACGTCGTAACATATTTATGAGCGGATTCTTTCGAGACTTATTTTTGCACTTGACTGTACTTACATAAATTTGTTTCAGACTTCATAAGTTTTAGTCTTTCGGTAGCAACACTATAAAGTTGACAACTGGTTTGTGTCAAATTTAAATTTAGACCATTCCAATATAAGCTTTAGCTGGCTTTAACTCAAAATGTAAATATGTAGTACATAACTATAAATGCCCACATTCTAGTTAGCGAAAATCTAGTACCTACGAACAGAGATAATGTAATTAAATAATAAGTTCAATAACACACTCATATAACAAATTGTGATATATGTTTTGGCATAAAATGATATCTTGCAATTTATTACCATGCTCCATTGTAATTGGATAATTAATATATTAAACTTCCACTATTATTATTGTAAGTGAATGATCAGTTGTTTTATACTATAAATAAATTAAAACAAGTTAGTTTCTCAAAGTATTTATACTTTATTTCTAAACATTACATACAAAAACCTTATTTTTAAATACATTTTAAGTGACGATTAATAATTAATAGATCTTCTTAATCTAGTCCAATCGATTACTCTGAGGTATTCTAAGGTTAACTTCCTATCACTTCAATTTAACAATTATTACAACAAAATAATGGAATCTAGAATCAAACTTTATGGGCTGTACTTAACAAACATGTTTTTCTGTGATACCACAAGGAAAATTATATACTGTACGTAAATATTTATTTGCCTTCAATATTTAGTTATTGTCATACAAACTGACATAACTATATGTATTTTATGGCTAGTAGTTTATTATACAGGGCGACTCATTCAAATCGGTCAGTATGAGAAATTCTGAAATTATAAGATTTATAAGATAAGACATACGAAAATTTGTTCTTAGGAACCATATCATAGATTTTGATAAAAAGAAAAACCGCTAATGTATATACATTAGAAAAAAACGTGTGGAATATTGTATTGAAAAAAAAAACAGTGGTCATTTCAAACACCTACTATGCTATGACAAATTAAAGTATGTGAAAACAATGTTTTTTATTCATTTTAGACATCATGCTTCATTTCAGACATTTACTGCTTAAGACCTACACAATGGATATCTGAAATATCTGAATAGAAATAGTGTAACTTTGTTTTTCAAAACAACCGAGTTCAATTCCCCAGCTCGGTAGTTTTTTTTCCTAATGTATTAATGCAGTTTTTCTGTTTAATAAATTATTAAAATCGATGACATGGTTCCTAAGAGCACATCTTCGTATATCTGATAGTTTCAGACTATCCCATACTGACCGATTTCAATGAGCCACCCTGTATAACAATTGGCCTTGCATACATTACGACCATGTTCGCTATTTACGAAACGATTAGGTACCTTTGATCGGTTACTATTTATTTAAGTCATGGTGCTCCTATTAAATTAGCTGTTATTAATAACAGGGTGTCAAGTCAACATTTTGTATAATATTAGTTTATTTAGCAAGTATTGACGGCTGTCACCCGCCGCATCCAAATTCAGATTTGAAGTTGAAGTAGTTCATACTTCATAGATATTTTTGGCCCTTTTACATTCTAACCAAGCCATTTAAAAAGGGAGCAGGCTTCAATATTTTTTACAATCGGAAAAATGGGTGCTTTATTGTGTCTAAAACAAATTTGAATAAACGTTGGTATGTGTGATCGATAAAATGTATAAACATTTATAATTATAATAAGCAACTTCGATTTTTTTCATCACAATCTATAATTCATATCCTTCATACAAATTAATATTGTTAATTAAAACATACGTTATATGCGCCCATATAAATAATTACATTGGCTACAAAGATGGAACAATATATCTATTCTAGCATGGTAATTACTAGATAAATTAATTCATTATCAATAAAAATTCCCATAAGATTTTCTACGGCCGACGTAATATTTTAATACTTTATTTATTACCACTGTAAATTTCAGTATCACAATATTCATGATAATTATTGATCATGATTTTTAAGTTAAAATATACGTAATTGTACTGTATTATTCAAATTCCGGTATTCAAAAAGTTTTTGGCAAACCAGTCAATGCTTTAGATTGTTTGAATTGCAATGGTACTGATGTGAGAGTTGGTTACAAATCATCTTTTTAGAATTCAGCAACTTACTGAATATCATATGAAAAGTACAATGGTAATAAAATAATTAATTCATGAAATAAATAAACCAATTATAAACTTACTTAAAGCTTGGATTCTCTATAGTGGCATTGGCTAGGTCGGTCATCTTTGGGTATTTGATGTTGTGTTTGTCTAACTCACTCTGAGACCAAAGGATCATGCGCAGTAAGCTGCAAAGCTTGGGGTTGGTGTATTCTTGGTTCTCCATCTTCAGTATAGCCGCATTCAGCTCGCTGGCAATCTGTTGAGAGTAGAAAAAAAAGTTAAAAAAGTGAAGTATCCACATTTTCACCTTACTGCATTGTAAAAAGGTGAAAAAGTGGATACATCTCTTTGTAGTTGACTGTACTTTTGCATATAAAATTAATGCATGTAATAATATGAATATACCACTTATTACCAGAATTCTTATTGGAGCTTATCATGAGATTTAGGTATATTGGAACAGTGAATGTGTATATTGGAACAGTGAAAAAAAAACGAATGTAAAATGTGAATGAATGATCAGATTATCAATAAATAGATCTTACCTTCTGGCTATGTGAAGGCAGCAGCAAGTCAGCGAAAGGTGACGCATGAGGGTCAGGGAAGGCCAGCAGAGCAAGGGAGCGTTCCAGCTCAGTGAGGGCCGTGCGGTCATTGGCGCCCGCTTCGGCCAGCGTGGCTGATGCGAACGACAGAGCCTCCTCGGCGCGCCCCGCGCGTATCAGCTCTAACAGTTGCAGTTGCTGCAGGCAATTGTATGTTCTTTTAGAAAGTGTATAGCAATAATCCCTTAGGTTCAAGGAGTTACGTCAACATCACATAAATGTCAAAATAAAGAGCTCTTCTACTTCTCTATTGAAAGAGATGCTCTTTTATCCCTGTTTGGAAAAGAGTATTCATAGAAAAAATTGCCTATGACTGACCAATTAGGATACAAGATTGATAACCTACAATTTCATGGAGCCCCTTCAAACCAGGATTTGCATTATCAAGCAAGATAAAATAATCGGTCCAAATCTGAACTGTCCTTGTACACGACAGCATGAGCATTAGTTGCAACCGAGTTTCTAGGTGACGCGCTTCCGTGGTAAGATGTTTGCACTTGTGAGCTGTAAAGGAGACCTTTTTGTCGACTGTACTAAGAAACAAAATATATTCTAGTAATTAAAAAATCATCTTACCTGTAGATGGAAATATAAGTATCTATCATTGTCCAGCAGTTCCGGATGAAGGGAGTTGACCATGGCAATTGCGTCTGGGATGCGGCCACTTTGCACTGCTTCACGGATCATGATGCGTTCATCCAATGAGCTGCAGAGAGCAGGTTCTTGCAGTCCAGCCTCTTGTTGAAACTTCAATGCAGCTTCCTTGAAGCCCTCTGTAAATTTATAACTTTCCTCAAACCCTACTAGGCAATAAAATTTGTACATACCTAGTTCATAATTTGCTCTAAGGAGCTAGACCTCATTCCTGCAGTATTATCTACAAAGGTTGGTGAGGGAAAGCCTACTAATTTGACATACATTAAATTAGTATGAAAACTTTAATTAACACCAACCACTAATGATAATTGACAAGTTGAATAATATTTTTTTATGAAGTGTATTTTATGGCCTTCTGTATTTAAATAACTATTTAAATATTTTAAATTTAATTAACATAATAACAACCTATTATAAAAATCACATATTAAGTAATCAAATATTTCAAATTATCTAAAACTATAATGAATAAATAAGTGTATTAGCTCGTGATTAGGTCAAAATATAGGTATTTTAATCAAACTTAAAATCCGTTGTTTATTATTTTATCCTTTCACCCAATCACAATGTTCTGGAGGAAGACGATTAATTAAATACTTGGAATGCGTATACATAAACATATGAATAGTGACAAATTTTGTAAGTAATAGAATTTTCAAAAAGTGTTTGTGGGTATCGGAGTAAGGTCATCGTCGTCACAAAAGAATAGGTAAAAATGGCTTCTTCCTCATCATATTCCCTTGGTTTATTGAAAAAATCACAATGGTTAAGTATTCTAGTGAATAATACGAATAGTATAGAGGTAGCAAATAAATATAAATAACACAAACCTGTGACTAAATAATTCATAATCAACATGTTCATGTCAGTTCGCGAAATTTGCAAGTCGTCCGTTTTGCTACGGTCTGGCATCTTCCTATCCGCCTTGTCGTTAGTACTGTTACTATTTGAAGATTGATCAAAACTCATTTTGGATTTATAACTAAGAAACGATTGAATTGAATAATCGAAAACTGGATTTATTTATTGTATTCTTCGGAGTGATTGCTATATTATTACAAAACTGACAGCTAAGTGACAGTTATATGCTGCTACAGATAGTAGCAAGATAGTCATCTTGGAAGATTATTGTTATTCAATTCAAAACGTTTTAATCCTTAACTGGAACACGTCTATTGTTATCTTTTAGACATAGTACGCACGAACGCTTAAAAAACGTCGCGTTATAACCTGACGTGGCGGTATTTTATGCTAAATTCGATTTAATGTCTAACGCCCAACGTCGAAAATCAAACAATGCTCGATAAAAAAGCGCCGCGGTTTAAAATCGCCATCGTGTGAATGAATATACGGTTTTGCATTTGTTTCACTTGAACGTTTTTTTAACGGCCGCTAAAAAAACGCTCGTGCGAACTAGCTCTTAGGATTTCAGCCCTTCACTACAGTCTTGTTTTGCAGGCTACAGTCAAAGAGAATATAAAATATAAGCTACAGTTAGTTATGTTACATGAAATATAATAGTAAACACATTGCTGCGATCGCCAATCCGCTTGCCCAGCATGGTGATTATGGGCATTTACCTCCTAATGCGTCTATACGCATATATAGTTAGTAGGAGAGGCTTAATACGTCCTGCAGTGGACTGAGATAGACTGATGATGATGATGATGAAGAAATATAATGGATATTTCACAGGCACAATGCTGAAATATACTACAGGATGCGTATGGAAAGGCTCCCACATTCCACATTAACACACATTTTATTATTATCAGATTATCACATTCATTTTTGTTAAAAGCATTTATTATACGCTTAAACTTATTATTCGCACTTATTACGTATGTAGTACTATTACTTATTCTGTGACCTCAGGACCAACTTCTACCACTTTGAGTAGTCGTGTTTTATGTTATATGCAGGGATCGGAAAAATGTGTGTCATATATTGTTCGCAATAATATGAACATGACTCCAAAGCTGATTGAATAATTAATCCTTTAATCATTTTCAGAAAATTACCTACTTGACACTGGTAATAATGAAAAGCTTTGTAAATAGTCACCTGAAAACTTCGATATCAAATTTCAAGAAATTATTCGTTTAATTAATCATTTAATCAACTTTGGAGTCATGTCCATATTATTGCGAACAATGACGCACATGTATTTGTCCGATCTCTGGTTATATGAAACACCTATTTAACTAGCGACCTGTATTGCGCGTCTCCGTTAGGTATATAAATATTTATAAATGAATGAAAATAGGCATGTTGACGATGGGGCCCTCAACACAATTAATCCTTCCTTATCTGAATTCATATCAAATGTGGACAGTAAGGCACTGGTCCCACCGCGAGCGAGTAAGCTATGAGCTATCGGCAATCGACCAAAAGATAAGCGCTCCCGTGTGAATAAAAGGGACGGCGGCGTTTATATAGCCCCATAGCTTATTCGCTCGCGGTGGGACCAGAGCGTAAGCAATGTATAATTTTGAAGTTAGTGACATAAATATTTAAACGGTAACTCAAATGCTGTAATAACTTATTAGTCTTATTACAGCGTTTTTCGCCATGCGAATGGTACGGAACGCTTCGCGCGCGATTGCGACTCGCACTTGGGTCGTTTTTTTTATTTGTGGTAATCCTATAGTGTCGGGTATTGTTAAATAGGTCTCTTAAATATAATCTTAAAAGAAAGTTTTTTTCTAATGTCCATATTGTCGGAGATAAGGGATTATCTCAAAGGGGGGGCACAATTTTTTCTTCTGAAGGGATTCAGAAGAAAAAAATTGTGCCCCCCCTAACTTTTGATCCGTAGGTCCAAAAAATATGAAAAAAAATCATGAATGTGGGCTTATAGAATACCTACTTTAAAATATAACTAATTCGAACATAATCGGCTCAGCAGTTTTTGAATAACTACGGAACCCTACACTGAGCGTGGCCCGACATGCTCTTGGCCAGTTTTTTGTTATTCATCCTTTGAACATCCCTACCGCGAATTTCGATATCCGCAAATTTTGAGGATTTGTCTCTCTCACTAAATGACGCCTTCGTTGGAGTGACAGAATAATCTTCGAGGATCCTTTACGAATTTAAACTTTTTACGATAGTAGGCAAGTTTGTACAATTATTAGCGCTTAATCGTGAGTTAGCGTTTACATATGTTCAATAGACTCCAAAAAAAATTAAGAGTTTCTCAATCCGACTGTATGTCTTCTACAGTAGGACTTGCAGTTCCCATACAAATTGGCTGCTTGAAGCGGTCCGTGTATGGCCGGTATTAATTAGGAAAATAGGGTAAAAAATATAAACAATTTACGGGTAATTAGCTAATTTATTTTCAGTTCTTAAACGCCGACTTACTAATAATGAGCTGATAATACAATTTAAAAAAAGACTATCCTAGTTTTTTATTGAATAATGCTTGGTAACAAATCATATCCTTTTTGTATTCAATAAAAAGTTCTAACTACATAATAATATAAAACAAATTCCCAATAATGCTCACCTGCGAGAATATTGTTACATTTGCGTTCCGATCTCCGAAACAGCAGTCAAAAAGTCTTCTACATTATCGAGAGAAATAACTTAGAAATAAAGCTAGTTATCATTTTCATGATAAGGCGTGCTGAGCGTCAAAATGGTCAAGTTTACTGCGGGCCATGTAGGCAAATCAAAAACAATTAGTACATTCAAGTATTATAATTGAAGTTCTTATATTTACCACTTTGACGCTCATCGTCGTCATATAAATATAATAATTAGATCACTAAAAACGGCAGCTGTCGCGCCCAATCAAATACAACTATAATTCGACAAAAGTACAATCAAAATACCAATTAAAATTATGGCTAACAAAACTGAGGACAATGATATCTTAACAGGCACTCTGCGTGAATTTATTATTCGTGTTAGTACTAGGATCTAGTTCCACAATTAGAAAATATACAAAATACCATTGGCTCTTAGTAGGCCTAAGTGACATTTGAGTGCTGGAAACTGAATAGCAGCTAGTCCCGGCTCACTCCGGCATTCATCCTCAGTCTATGAACACAATTATCCAGCAAACCTTATCTAAAGCATTACAAGCTAATTTATGTGTACGTGGCATGAACAAAGCCGTGGAATCTAACCCTGTCAATATTGTGAAACATAAATATTATGTTACATAATCGTCTATTTATTTGAATCTTATAATGGAGGTGGGGCAGCAATTTGTATATAATTCTTAATACTGTATACCTATAGTTGGCCAGCAAAATGCATTTCACAATATTAATGGCAGTAAATTCCACCAGCGATCACAATGTCTTGTTTAATTAGGACATATTCTTGCGTATATTATTCACATATATGTTTGTCTTGATATATTTGCAGTTACAAACCGCAATGTCGACACCATCATTATTAGGACAGATCTGAAAGCAAATTGAGCAAAATAAGCAAATTTGTGACCTGTGTGTTTCATACAGAATTCATAAAGAGTCATTTTATGAATTCTGAACTCCAAATCACCTGAAGTTAATTGGAAATTAGAGGTAAAAAAAGTGTACATCCGCCAAACATTTATGATGTAAATACCAGCTCCTAAAATAGGAAAATAATGGGGCTTGCACGGTCCTAGCAGAATAAACAAAGTGAATACGTACTATGTATCAAAGTATTATGAACTGCCAGAACATTTATATTCCACACAATATCCAGCAGATGTTTAGAAGTAGATGGTAGATGACCTGGGCAAGAGTTTCAAGAGAATTGTTCTCTTTTGGTTATGGTTCTTATACAATATAACAAAAAAAAAATCTGTTCAGTAGAAGTGGTTGTAAAATTGGTTGCAAGATTTGAATCAAAGACAACTGACAGTTGATATGCGGTGAAGTTAAATAAAACTGTTTAAAAATACTCACAGCTTGGTACTAGATCCTGATGCATGTGATGTTCGGCGTCCATGCCCAGCGGCATGCATGTAGGGGGCGGGGGTCGACGTTGGACCTGCAACACAAAAGCATTTTCATACAATATCAATAAGCTTTGACACTTTCCCAAGAATGCAATTTGATAGGGCTTTATTTGAGAACAGAGAGTTTGGGTATCAGTTAGCTAGCTTATTGTATCACTCGCCACCACCACTGGTCGCACCAAATCGCTACCTTGACGATTGTAGCAATAACATTTTAAACCAAATAGTAAAGATAGATTTAAATAGTTTGTATGTTCATATATTAATTTAAGCGGATGCTTAAATTAATATACCTTGGATACCTTTAATATTAATTATAATATTGGTGGATACCTTTAATAGGACTAGGCTAGACATACGGAAACTTAGTTTTGATGAATTAATTAAGAAACAAATTAATTGGTAGCTGACATTACTGTCTCCTGCACCTGTTTACTTGTAGAAAAGAAGGAAACTTCGTAGGAACAAATTAATTATTTTTAGTGTACATTTGATACAAAAAAAAACCTCTTTGAATCATCAATGTACTTGTAGAAAAGGAAACAAATTAGGTACTTCATTAGAAGAAATTTACTTATTTGTTTATGTTTGAATTTCGTTCACGTAGCTTGCATAATATAGAATTTACTCTCATCAATTTCTTAGGAGTACATCACAAAGAAATAATGGTACATTAAGGCTAGGTATAAACTTACCTGATCAAGGTTGAAACGCACAAAAGCCTCGTATTGTTCGGCAAGTTTGTTGCTGAGAGCTGTCTCGTACTCTGCGCGCAGAGCTGCCTCCTGGTCACGGAGCATACGCTCGCATATCATGCGGACCTGGTAAAGGGCAGACATTAATGATTGATTCTAAAAAATACATAGTGCTTTGTCCCACAAGTCGTAATTGTTGATTATTGCCAAATTAATTATCCCAATCTGACATGCGCATCAATGATACCTATGAAGGCTCGTGACTCCATAATTCCAAATATGGGGCGCAGATAAAGAATGTTTTAATAATATCAAGACTTTCTTTAAGGTCAGTTTCAAATTAATCTAAATTATTTGTAATCTTATCCTTATCATGAGTTGCAATTAATAAACAAAAAAATAAGCCTTGATAACAAGCAAAGGGACAAAATAGGACTCCAAGCAAGAAACCTTATAAAAGAACGAAAATCACTTTTGGGAGATAGAAAAAGTAACAGGGCCACAATAGCACAGCTCAGCAAACAAATCAACCTCAGTATCAGGAAATACAGGAAACAAAATCAATCTGAAACATTTAAATACCACCTTGAGCAAACAGGAGGGCTAACAAAAGCAATAAAAGAAATGCAAGAGTTCAGTAGCTGGATACCAAGCATGAGAAACAAAAGAAACAAAAAATTGGAGACAAAACGTAAAAATATCTCAAAAGTCGCAACTCAATTCTACAAGGAACTTTATGCCTATGAAGACATCAATGACATCATCCCTGAAAATTCAAACCAACTACTACAACAACTTGGAGAGGAACCCATACCACCAATCATAGAAAGCGAAGTCATAAGAGCTGTGACAACCCAAAAAAATAGGAAAGCGGCTGGTGAAGATCAGATTTCCAATGAACTCCTAAAATGTACGCTCCCAGCAACACTCAAGACCTTAATTAAGTTATTCAATGCGATACTTGAAAAAGAAGAAATACCAAAGCAATGGACAACATCTACCATCGTTCTGCTCTACAAGAAAGGAGACAGAAATGATATTGGCAACTACAGACCAATTAGCCTTATGTCCAACTTATATAAAATATTTTCCAAGATCATACTACACCGTATAGAGAAAACACTAGAAGAAAACCAACCTGTTGAACAAGCAGGCTTCAGGAAAGGGTTTGCTACAATAGACCACATTCATACCATTAAACAAATAATAGAAAAAAGTAATGAATATGGCAAACAATACTACCTAGCTTTTATTGACTACTGTAAAGCATTCGATTCTTTACTTCACTGCCACATATGGGAAGCGCTGAAGATGCAGAACGTCCAGAATAAATACATAAGACTGATAAAAAATGTATATAACAGTGCAACAGCAAAAATCAAGCTAGAAATAGTGGGAGAGGAATTCAGGCTGAACAAGGGAGTGAGGCAAGGAGACCCTTTATCACCAAAATTATTCACAGCAACTCTTGAGTACATATTCAGAAACTTGGATTGGGACCAGAGATGGGCAAAATTTATTCGAATGACGAATAACGAATAAGAATAAAAAAAATCATCGCGAATGACGAATGAAATTGTCGAATGATTATTTTTATTCGAATAGATTATTCGTAGAATAATTTAATCGCGAATAATTTATTCGTCGAATGAATTTTCACGAATAATTACTAAAACAAAGTCACTTTCTGCACTTCTTTGGCGACGGGTGGTGGTGGGTGGCGACGGGTAGCGGCAAGCGGAGGCCGGGGGTGGCGGGCGGCGGCCAATGGTGGTGGGTGGCGACGGGTTGCGGTGGGGGGAGGCAAGTGGCGACCGGAGGTGGCGGGCGGCGACGGGTGGTGGTGGGTGGCGACGAGTGGTGGTGAATGGCGACGGATGGTAGTGGGTGGCGACGGGTTGCGGTGGCGGGAGGTGGGTGGCGACTGGGGGTGGCGGGCGGCGACGGCTGGTGGTGGGTGGCGACGGGTTGCAGTGGGGGGAGGCGGGTGGTGACCGGGAGTGGCGGGCGGCGATGGGTGGTGGTGGGTGGCGACGAGTGGTGGTGAATGGCGACAGGTGGTGGTGGGTGGCGACGGGTTCCGGTGGGGGGAGGTGTCGGGTGGCGGGCGACGGCGGGTGGTGATGGGTGGCGACGAGTGGTGGTGGGTGGCGATGGGTGGCGGCGGGCTAAGGCCGGGGGTGGCGGGCGATGGCGGGGGGAGGTGGGTGGTGACGGGTGACGATGGGTGGTGGCTGGAGGAGGCGGGTGCCCGCCGCCGCCCGCCACCCCCGGCCTTCGCCCGCCGACACCCACCACCACCAGCCGCCGCCTGATGCCGACGCCTCCACCCTCCGCCACCCCCGGTCGCCACCCGCTTCCCCCCACCGCAACCCGTCGCCGCCCACCACCACCCGCCGCCGCCTGCCACCCAACGCCTCCACCCACCGCCACCCCCGGTCGCCACCCACCTCCCCCCACCGCAACCCGTCGCCACCCACCACCACCCATCGCCATTTACCACCACTCGTCGCCACCCACCACCACCCGTCACCACCCACCACCACCCGTCGCCACCCGCCTCCATCCGCCACCCCCAGCCTCCGCCCGCCGTCACCCGTTGTCGCCCGCCTCCCCCCACCGCATCCCGTCACCACCCACCACCATCCGTCGCCATTCACCACCACTCGTCGCCACCCACCACCACCCGTCGCCGCCCGCCACCCCCGGTCGCCACTCGTCGACTCGTCTCGCTAATTATACTTACTACCTGGGTTTATATATTACCCCTAACCCTTAACATTCTTTAGCGTGCTAGAACTTAGAACAAATTACAGTATTCACGATTTATGTTAAATATTATGCTTGATGTTGTTTAATTTAATATAATGCAACAGAAAAAATATGTTTTTCGTAGATTTATTCGAATGAAAATAACGAATAAATCATTCGTCATTTAAAAACCAGCAGAATAATTCATTCGTGGCTGATTTATTCGCGAATGATTCATTCGCGAATAAATCATTCGTGACTAAATTATTCGCGAATAAAGAAATAGTGAATTATTGTTTATTCGAATAATTATTCCGATAAAAATTTATTCGAATAATGCCCATCTCTGATTGGGACCAATACGGACTAAACATAGATGGAAGATGGCTGAGTCACTTAAGGTTTGCTGATGACCTCATATTGATCTCAGAAAACACTTCAGACTTACAAGAAATGTTAAACCAACTTGCTCAAGAAAGTAGAAAAGTTGGACTAGAAATTAACACCGAAAAAACTAAACTCATGACTAACGGACAAAAAGTAGCAATGACAATAAACAACAATAACATAGAATATACAAATGAATACACATATCTTGGGCAAATAATTTCTCCAGATCACCAGAATGTCAAGGAAACAGAAAACAGAATTTGTATTGCTTGGAAGAAGTACTGGTCGTGGAAGGAAATCATGAAAAATCCAGATATACCACTGAAATGTAAAAGTAAACTGTTTAACTCTTGCATACTCCCCAGCATGACCTATGGGTGTCAGACCTGGGCCCTAACACACAACAATAGAAAAACACTGGAAGTATGCCAACACAACATAGAGAGGAGTATACTCAATATCAAAAAGAAAGACAAAGTAAGACTAGAAATCATCAGAAAAAATACAGGGGTACTGGATGTATCACATGTAATCAACAAGCTCAAATGGAAGTGGACAGGACATATGTTGAGAGAACCAGGAGAAAAATGGTCAAAAACTGTCACACTATGGTATCCCAGAGATAAGAAAAGGAAAAAAGGCAGACCTTGCCGCAGATGGGAGGATGACATAAAGGCAATTGCAGGGCCAACATGGACAAGAATAGCAACCAACAGAGACGAGTGGAGGGTCTTGGGGGAGGCCTATGCCGGAAGGCAAGTCGACCGATGTCAAATAATTAATTAATTAATAATAATAATAATAAGTAAACAAAATGTATGACACAATGCAAAGGATTAATATTAAAAAGACAACAATAATATATAAGGTGACATATTCAAAGATATGAAATGAAATGTTATTAAATTTATTATGTATGAATGAGGTCGAAATAAATGGCTATTTTATTTTATTTATTTTATTTTATTTTATTATCCTTATCAAGTAATCACCGTTTTCTGCTTTCAAAATGAATGGATTATGACCATGTAGTTATAATATGACATGTAAATCTTACAACACATATTTTTGTCACTGAGACAGAAGTTAAATATTTGCCAACTGAGCAACCTATATTGATAAAACATTGAACTGGTTTGCTGACCAACTATTAACCTACTTTAAATAAATGAAATGTATTATGTGTTAAAGAGTAATAACATAAAACACTATCATCAGCAAAGTTGCTCATATGCATGCCGTTTGCATTCTAGATTTTATTTTGTACCTACAGAAGTCTTTATAAGGTGGAAGTGTGAAGTTTTAGAACTTGAGTTAGTTGTACTACACAGTTAGTTGGACATGAAAGTGTGTAGTATTGGTGGCAGTGAATTGGCTTGATGTTTATGGTCTCATGTCTCATTCATTGGATTAGAGAGCTAGCTCACAGAAGTATCACACTAAGAAAGAAACTATTTATAATCAATTGTTATAGCAAATAATTATAACCATGCATGTAATGTTGTGCAAATAAATAAAAAAGGATACAAATAGGACTAAGTTCATGCCTGACATAAGTTTACATCATAATATACACTAAGTAAACTTTAAAATATTGGGTTCAGTCATTTTATAGATATCAAGGGTCCATGAGTACTAGTAGTGACTGAAAATTAGATGGTGGCACTGAGCAGCTAGCTGTGTAATAGTGTAGATTTAGGGCTACATATTCAACTAGGAACCATGGAACTAGTTTCATTATGTCTGTCTGTCGGTCCGTGGATAATCTCAATGACCGTTAGCACTAGAAAGCCAATATGTAAATCTATCACTAATCACGCCGAATAAGTTGATAGTGTTTTATTAAATAATCACTCAGAAAACAAAAATGTTACTTAATATTTCGATATACTCTTGGGTCGTCTCGTTCGTTTTTCGTCACGTTCATAAATTTGTCCGATTCTGCTTTCGTCACCCATTCTTTATTCGTCACGATCGTCGATGGTCTTTTTCATCTTCGGTCAAATTTGTTGTTCGTCTTTATCTTAATCCGTCTCGTTCTTAACTCTGTCATAATTTTCTTTCGGCATGTTCGCTGTTAAATCGATGTTTTTCGTATATTTTCATAGTCTTAAGTCGATACCAACTTAGAATATGACCAAATACGCAATGACAAAAAGCGATTGAGTCGAAATAAGAAAAAGGTCAACAACTTATTATGGTCAAAGACGACAATGACGAATTGACGAATGTAGAATGGGTGACGAAAGCAGAATCAGACAAATTTAGGAATGTGACGAAAAACGAATGAGTCGACCCAAGAGTATACCAATATTTCAGGAATGTGATAATTATTTGTCATGTTCATGAAATATTATTTGTTATGTTATCTTAAAACATTGCATATTTTTAACACATCATGTAACTATACCTGTTTGAATGTGAAGAGCGCACGGTTGGTGACCTTCTGCTGCTGGCTGTGCGTGGAGCGGTGCGGCGGAGAGGCGTCACCCTCGGAGCCGCTCGACGACGAGCACGACGGCACGCCTGTCGCCACGCGGAGCTGTCGGCGGCGCTGCAGGCGTTTGATCTCGTCGCAAATCTCCTGGGCCATGCGCTCTGTGAAGATTGTTTAACTCTTAACAGACTCTTAACAGACTTTAACTCTCAAATTCTTAGCTCTAGATCTAACTACCGTAGACAATTTTTTTACAATGGAATTTCAGTTCTAATGTTCCTATAAATGTCACTTTTTTCAGTGTCACATTGTCGGCTACAGTAACCATAACCATTAAATAGGTATAGGACTTTTATTATAGGTGACACATTCACCATCACATAGAAAAAAAATCGAAATCAAAGGTTGACCTGTAAAGATTATCAGTATTTTGAAAGACTTGCTGAAAATCTATGTTATCTATGAACTGTTTAAGTCTTAAATAGGTATAGGACCAACATTATAACGATGGGACACATTTACTATCACACAGAAAACAAAATTAACTCAGAGGTTGACTCTGCCACACTTGGCACGCCAGTGTCCGTCAATAATATGTTTGGATATATGTGTAATTGTGTACATAGAAAAGTGTCATTTAATTGTACATTACAGGGTAGTGAACTTGTAAATTTACCATATTGCAGAGGTTTGCATAAATATGCAATCCGGGTCTTAACTAGTTACTGCCCATGGTCTGCATATTATTTTACATCTTTCTTGACTAAGAAGTGAGATATTGTCCCCATGAATTTATGAAAAAAGAATTTTCATTAATAAAATGACCATTTGACACTGATTTCCTAAGCATAAAGTATTGCATTATGTCAATCTTTGCCTGTGAGAACACCTATACTTTTTTCAGGAGCACTGCCTGTAATCCCTGTTGAAATCAGCTCAATCTATTCTTAGAGCTAAGTGTTTCCTAGTAGAACATTAGCAAGGTTAACCATTGTACTGATGTCTTGTCATGCAACAGATTCATTTTATCACAATATCATTACAAACTTAACCCTGTATATTTAATTATTCATTACATCACAATAAGTACTGCCTATTTTATTTGTAATTGTGGTAGGGACAGGAAGATTTCAATTTTTGTATATAATTGTATATTGATTTTGCTTAGCACAGCTAAAATCAAGGGCTGCAGTGTATAATAAATGTGTAAAATTATAATGCATATGCATTTACACACTCATTTGCTTTGAAATTTTGGTTGAATTATATTCCTATGCGAAATAAGAGTGACAGCTGTTAACCACTGCTAACAAAAGCAATGAGTGGTTACAAACATTTATATTTAAACTAAGGCTGGTTTAACCCGGGGAGCATGACCCAGGGTATCTCATACCCACCCCTGTCACTTATGTCAATAATTACAAAGTCAATTTTTCAATGACATTTTTTCACCTCATGCTCGCCGGGTTAAACAGCATTCTTTAACTTAGTGGAGTCCTTGGTTCAACAGTGTTTCAAAATTAACGTCTAGGTTTACTTGGCGTTAATAAACAATGGACTAAACCTTGCACCTCAATAATAAGTTAATTAATTTAACAAGGATTGAAATCGAAATGATTTGTCGAACTTGGTACCAGTGGTGTACTAGAGTAATCAATAATAGTTATTGGTTTTGGAAAAAGCTTTGATTTGGTTAAAAAAAACCCACGCGAAAGGTCGGTTTCCAAACGAAGCAGGTACAAAGCAACAAAGAGTTTTTTGTGAGTCCATTTTTCGAGAGAGAGCGTGCAATCTGACGCCAGATAACCAGCCATTACAAAACGAAAACGAAATTTGACGTGCAACTGTTTTTGATTATTTTCGTAATAACAATGAAAATAGATTGGGTATAAAGGAGATATTTTAACTTGTAAATCTATTCCAAACTCAGCTTGGTCATGTAAAAACAAAAGAACATAATCCGCCCAACCGTTTCAATACATAGTCTATCTCACTCCAACGCTATAAAAATATTCATGATAGCGCAAAAACAATGGCGATAAAAAATACAGCTGATTATATATTGTGATGTATAGGTTTACATTCCATGCCTAAAAAGGTAATATTACAATATTGTTAAGACATATCGTTGAATTAATACGATAATTAAAATTCAAACGATCTTTTTGTGATCGGAGAACAAACCTGGGGTCAACTTTGCAGGTGCAGTGACGGATTCTCCAAATGAAGAGGGTCTATTTTCTGACACTCTTATTCCAGGACTTGTGCCTGAACTTGCGGCAAACGGAGCGCATCTTCTTCTTTTTGCAGGCAACTGGGCCTCCCAGTCCAAATTTCTTTTCAGTGTAGCACACGCCATTTTCTTTTTACGCCCAACGAACGTCCTCTACACAATACAACTGGTTTAGAATTTCAACTGATTTCACCAAACAACACAATATCAAAAATAATATTCTTACTAAACGTAAACTAACACTACGATTTAAATATAATTACTTATAATAAATAAACTAAAAGGATTTTTCCGAATATTAAAGATTTTACGACGCTGATCACCAAAAATCTAGCAGCGGTACGTTTTTTACTCAACACAAGTCAATTTTGTTATTGAAATTTCCATGGAGCACCAACATACAGAAAACAAGAGACCATAGACAAATATACTACCTAGAATAAAAATAAATTCATTTAATATTCAATAATATAAAATTTCTGTCGATAAACACATAAATAATTGTTTTAGTTCTCTTAAGATAAAGACTTGTAAAATTGTCAAATACAAGAATTGATACCATTTTTTCTTTAAATGCACAATAAAATTGTCGATCGTGTATCCGATCTCTCGATCTCTCACATAGTTGTTTATGCCATGACGTCACTGACGTCATTCATTTTGACAATCTCGTAAAGTCGCGAAACTGTTGTGATTTCTGAGTCATCCTCTTTCTGGGGAAATCTTGTAAAAAAATTGCTTAATCCGAGTTTACACTATTTTATCTCCGAATTATACCAAATACGATACAAGTTACAGGTCAGCAACCTATCAACAGGCTCTCAAAGGAACACATTTTTTTTTTATAAATGGGGAACGAAATGTCTTCGTCTGCTATGGAAAGTATCCTTTTAAAAGTTGTTTTTGGGTATTAGTGTTAATTTTTTTGTTATTATATGATTTATCATACTACCGTTATTTTCAACGTAAACGCCAGATGAATTCTCGTGATTCAAAATATCTTGGTACGTATATTTGTACACATTCAAGGTGAGTCAACCTATGTGGATTAGTTGCTGAGCAGAAGATTGGTGTAATAATATTTGATATTTACCTTCTGTATGTAGGCTCTCAATGATATTTTATTATATGTATATATTTTGCTATGATATCCTTTATTATATTGCTAGAATACAATCATGTTTTCATGTAATATTTTCATAACATTTACTTTGTGGTTCTCATTAATTTTAGATTTCATGTTTCTTTCTCATAAAACTAGAATTTTATAAATTCTGCAGAATCTGTGAGCATAATAGAATTTTATCTTGAATCCTTAACTCTTTATCTTCAGAACATTTGTTTAATTTAAAATTTGCTGTGAAAGAGCTGGAACGAAATTCAAAAAAATGTGAGAAAGAAGAAAAATTAGAGAAGGAAAAAGCAAAAAAGGCAATTCAGAAAGGTAATATGGAAGGTGCTAGGATACATGCAGAGAATGCAATAAGGCAGAAAAACCAAGCACTAAATTACCTCAGAATGTCAGCAAGAGTTGATGCTGTATCAAGCAGAGTTCAAACAGCACTTACTACAAGAAAGGTTTGCATTTGTATTATTTATTACCATCGTTTTTGATGGACTGGTTGGGACACTTAAATAACAATGTGATGTCTATTGGGTGTTGTATAGACAACTACAATGTTTTATTAAACTTAAATTTAATGATGTATACAGGCAGGGTGTTTGTATGCTTGTCAACATTTTAACTACTTCTCTGTCAGCAAAAGTGTTGTGCCAGCGATTACATTTAAATCAATATGCCATAATTAAATGTAGTTTCCTTTCTCGAACCATAACATACCTATAATATTATTAAGAGAAAATGCTCTTACTTTGTAATACTGAGTCAAAATGTCTCATAATTAATTTACAGGTCACAAATTCAATGGCAGGTGTAGTAAAAGCTATGGATGCAGCAATGAAATCTATGAATCTTGAAAAGATATCCACACTCATGGATAAATTCGAGAGTCAGTTTGAAGATCTGGATGTCCAGTCGTCTTACATGGAGAATGCAATGTCACAAACCACTACAACCACAGTGCCGCAGGGCGATGTGGACAACTTGTTGCAGCAAGTAGCAGATGAGGCTGGGTATGAAATGATAATTAAATTAACAACAATTGTTTATCTCAATAAATACATCTATTTTATAAGAATTTGATAAAACCAAAGAATTTTAATTTAGAAAAAAAAATGCAGTAATGTATTTATTGTATGTAATGTTTTTGGATCCTGGAAGCTGTATTATGTTGTCCTTTTTTTACAAGTTTTACATCAATCCATGAAATTTGTTATATGTACGGTCAAGATTAACGAAATTGATGCGTACAAACTTGTTAAGTGCCAAATGTATGTATACATAACACGACCCTGTCACTATTAGGTCATTTAATTAAACAATTTGAGTTTTTCCACAAAATAGTAGTCATATTTTAATGACAAACGGGACTTAATCACGTGAACTTACGTTTAATATTATTTTGATTAAAAATAACTTTACATAATAAAGTACCATTTGTTGTCAAAATATGAGTGATTGATAATCCTGAAAGTATAAATTAATAAATTAGTAAGTAAAGTAAATTAATAGTAGTAACTTGACATACACAAGCAATATCAGTAGGCAAATAGCTTACCCTTGCAACCAGAATTCTAGTAAATTAAAGCAAAGTAAATTCTACTCTAAATTGGTGATTTGTAATGTAATGCAAGGATATTTTTTTTGCTATTCCAGTCTGGAACTAAACATGGAGCTGCCATCTGGCATACCAAGTACATCAGTGGGCACAGCCACAGTGGTGTCGCAGGAGCAGGATGACCTCACGCAAAGACTGGCCAGGTTGCGGCAAGCGGAGTAACTTCTGTGAGATTCTACCAGTAGCTATATCGCGGTCATCAGGATCACAAGCCGCCACGTGAGAAATCTGCCGCGCTTAGTAACGGGTAGTGAGGACTTGCCTCGCCAATGCGGCATGTCTGTAATGGTCAGAAGCCTTTAGTTTCCGCGGCAAACCAAAACACTATCGTAAATAATTCGTAAACACTATCGTAAGTCGCAGACACATTATTTTAAGTGAAGAAAAATCTACGTTACATTCAGTATACTTCTTAAATGTAATTGTAAAAGTTTCTATTACCCAAAGGTTGCCTGGAAGAGATCGCTTATTAGCTATAAGACCGCCTGTTGTCTACCACTGTTTTAGTTTTTTTGTCTGTAGTTTTTTGTTTATTTTCTAAGGTCCGACCGAGACCCATATTTTAGTCTCTGCCGAGACCGAGATCGTGTCTTGGTAGAAAGGATACAAAACATATAAATTACATAAAAAACCCCTAGCAAATACCTATAGTAAGTCCAACGTCTAACTAAATACAGCATTTTTTTGGATATTTTATTTTTCTGAATTTTTTTTATGTAGGTATACCCCAAAAACCGGTATTTTTATCAATAGTATGATAGGGGTTGCTTACTCTAAATGATTCCTTCCGTTCATTTTAAAGTGAAATTGAAGTCAGTTCATGTTAATATGACACCAATAAAATCGCAGTAAGTTCGTGAGATGGCGTCAAGCTCGCCAATCATTACTAATCTCGGCCACGGCCGGGAGCCGAGAGGGATATCTCGGCTCGATTTTTGGCCGAGAATGCCGAGACCGAGATCTCGGTCGGACCTTATTATTTTCTGGTGAACAATAAAGAGTGTTTATTACAAGCGTGGATCCAGAGGGGGGGCAATGAGGGCACTTGCCCCCCCTTGACACTGGACTTAGGTATGCCTAGGTGCTATTTTAAGTGTAAAATACTATCATGTCATAGGGCAATGCCCCACCCTCAACGAAGTCCTGGATCCGCGCCTGATTTATTATTTTATTATTAATATAGTATACATGCCTAAATTGCTTTATCAATTTTATAATAATAAACGAAACTGTTTACCCCTACAGAATGTTGAGAAACTAATGATTATCTATTCCTATGACACGTAGATATAAAATTTATACGAAATATTTACTTTATTTGGGAGCGGTTTTCTTCTACTGCACAATTATCGATAAAATAGTTTCTCTCACTGACTAGATTACGATAGTGTTTTGTTTTGCCGTGAAAAAGCCGGGCTCTGGTAATGGTGCCTCCCACATTGGATGGTATTTCTGATAACGTTATAAAAAGTCTAACCAGGACAATGTTGCAAATGGTTGATTCTCTTTGAGAGAAAGATGATGTCATGTAACATTTTGTAATGCCATTCTGGGAGCACCATAAACTGGCCGGACTTTTGCGGCGCAAATTTCTCGCGTCGACCTGCGTTCAACGATACAAAGGGTGGGCTGCGCTAAACCGCCGGTCACCGTAAAATCGTTTGTAAAGCCTGACTTACACCTAAGTTTGCTCATTCCTTAGTCTTAGTATCGCCATCTCTGGTACTGATGTGAAAAATTACAGATGTAAGTTCGGCACTTTATTGTATGATAAGATTCATAGAATTTTGCTGATGGACGCTCGGTAAAGGTGCGTGCAGACCAAAAGAACATTCGCTGTTCTATCCCCACTCTACGAAATCAACGAATCACGTTTCGCGTAACGATCGAATTTCTTAGAGTAGGGGGATAGAACATCGAATGCTCTTTTAGTCTGCACGCACCTTAACGGTGATCGGCTTGTCAAGTATGGTTGATGCGACCTATTCTAAGACAAAGCAGTATACCAAAACGAATCAAGTAGCGTTATTTTGTCCATGCCTTCTGGTGAGGAAATAACATGTCATGCGCGGACGTATCAGATGTAAAGCGATGGTTAGCTAATCTGGTGTCTATGATTATAAGGTCGACCTAGTTTTGTATAAAGCGATTTGCATTGTTTTATTGCAATTGTTCTGGCGCCATCCGCAATAATTGCTTAAAAATGTACCTATAATATATTATTTTTCTAGTGTTTAATTTTGAATCTTTGTTAATGTCAAAATGTCATATCAGTCATATGATAATTAATAATTATATTTGTAGTCTGTGCGAGAGAGTTGAATAATCGAAACAATAACTTTACCCTTCTCTTTCTTTAGTTACAGACATGAACTACAATATTTATTTTCTTTTAGTCTCAAAGACAATAATAATTGTACAGATTTCATGTCACTTATTCTTTTAATACCTACTCTAAATTGATTTACATATTATTATTAATTTAGCTGTATAAAATCTGTTGTCCATATAAGTTTTAAGTTACAAAAAATACACCTATAAAATAACGTAGTTCAGTTTTTTTATGAGACATGATATTAGTTTAAGGAAGAATTATCGTTTATCTGTTTTATAACATAGCTTTTACAATATTATACTGTGATGAGGTTATAAAAGACTTTCATTTTATTTGGTACGCTATTTCTTGTCCGTAGTCTATTCAGACTCATGTCTGGAACCAATGGAGAGGACACTTAAATTTTAGATAATTATACTTCATATTTCCGTGTGGCGACCTGACGACGGCAGTAAGAATAAATTTGTCACCACCCCAACTCCTCCTGCGGGTGTCGTAAGAGTCGACTAAGGGATTAAAGTGTCACTTTTATTTGATAAAAGATTGTTGATGGGCAGCAGCGTCATCATAGTGGACCCATTACTGCGATCGCCAATCCGCTTGCCCAGCGTGACGATTATGGGCATTTACCTCCTAATGCGTCTATACGCATAGTTAATAGGAGAGGCCTACGTCCAGCAGTGGACTATCATAGGCTGATGATGTATGTATACCTACTTCATATTCACTGTCTTGAAAAAACGTCAATTTACCCATAGAGTAAGGATTGTAGGTTCCTTAAAACAACTAATTGTGATAAAATACTTTTATTTATCATAAAACAATCAAAACAAGCACAAATCAATACCAACAATATAGCTTCAAATCGCGTATCGTTATGCTTACAAACTAAATATCTGCAAATGCAAAAATCGTCAAATACTGTTTCGAATACATGTATCCGTGTACGCTTAACAATAATACTAACTACATATATGGCAATGTGACTTAGGGAGATGAATAAGGAACTGTCTTTGGTCGGTTGTTAGGCATCTCCGTTGTTGGTGGAGAAGCATATTTGGTAGAAGATCCAGTCTTCGAGGAAGGATGGTACGAAGGCCCGGCTCTTTGAGAACTTGACTGCTGGCTTCAGCTTGGTTAGCTCTTGTTCATATAGCTCTAGGGACTCGGAACTGGTGGCGCCGTTGCCCTGATTGAAGAAAGCATTTGATTAATGAAATGTGTAAAGGTGAATAACTTTTTACTTGTCTCTCGTTGCTATGGTTACAGTCTCCTCGGTCACCCTTAAAATCACAGGTTAATAACAACATTTTCCTGGAAGTCGACACCTTTAGATTATTTTTCTGCCCTCCGGCCGGCAAACAACACTTTGCCGGCCGCTGCGCCAAACTAAGTTGCCGTCTGCCGGCTCCGTTGAGCAGAAAAATAATATACACACCTCAGCCGTTAAATGGGAAAGCCTCGGATCACATGTTTGTCGTCTACAATTACACGTCATCCGAGACATTTCTTACTTAGCGCAACTATAATCTAAGGAAACTGTAGGTCTTATGTTCATTACCAGTATTTTATGTATTAATGCAAATGACCATTAAGGTGTTAAAAGATTTGTCGAAAAGGTTAAACAAGTTGTTAGCCTTACACTTTTGTATCAAATTGTATGGGGAAGTGTAGTTAATACGAATAACCTGGGCCCTATTGCATATCAAATTACAACTCGTATTACAAGCGGAAGTCTCTTTTCTAGCTCTCTTACTAGAAAGAGACTTCCGCTTGAAATATTAGTTTTAATTTGTTATGCGATAGGCCCCTAGTGGACCGTATAGCTAACAGTGAGCCGACCATTCATTATATGACTTATTTGAACAGGCATTATTTTAGCAAAACGAATGAATGTTCAGTTAACTGAGGCCCTACCGCGAACCATGAACGAAGAGTTGCCTCTCTCTCGCACTCGTGAACTCGTACATAAGTGTGACAGGGAGGCAACACTTAATTCGTGAAAATCGAAATTCGGAAATTTCGAGGATTTTTCTCTGTCACTCAGACGAATGCGTCATTAGAGTGAGAGAGACAATAACTCGAAATTTACGAATTTCATTTTTCGCGACCTCTGGTCAGACGTAAGGAAAGTGATAAGAAGTTGAGCGATCCTACTCACGTGGGTCATAAATTTCCCATTAGGCTTCAGTATCTTAAATGAAGAGTTGAGGATAGTAATCATGAACTCCCAAAGTTCGCCGCACGCCGACTCCGAAATGGGTATATCTGTGAGGTCGCCGAAAATAAAGTCCACCTTTTTGCCCTCTTTGATGAACTTGTTTATGGTCAGCATGCAGTCTTCTACGATTATCTGTAATGGTGATAAGTTTCTGTTACTATTGTCGTTTAGGTTTTTACAGTAGGTTACGGCAGGTTATTAAACCGGAATCAGAAGGGGATTCGAAATTACTGTTGACACAACATTTACCAAGAAAAGAGTTGTTTATAGATGTAGTGAGTGATTAATTAATCTATTGTCTGTAAGTCTCTGCACACTATGAACATAGGAATATATCCTAGATTGACTTATACACTGTTGTGTCAACAGTACTTTCGAATCCCATTGTAATACGTATGTTCTCATTAGGTTATGTACATTCTACATTATAATTATATGTTTTATTCTGCAATTCCGTATTAGTTAAAGTCGCAACTATCTTAAGGTGCGTTTAAACCAAAAGAACTTCGCTGTTCTATCAACCAATCACGTTTTGTTTATCGATCGAGTTTCGTAGAACAGCGAATGCTCTTTTAGTTTAACCGCACCTTTACATATATCTAGATTAGTCAACCACTTGGTTGATTGTATGGGAAGTTTTATAGTAATCTGGTCTGGTTATGTTGAACGATCTGTCAAATGGTTTTGACGCACGCGTCCATCACCAACTTGTTCTTACATGGACAGAACTCTACATTTTATATTATTTACCCACGGAAGTTGTTTGCCAGACATGTACCCGTGGCATAGACTACTCACTTCATAGTTAGGTCCCTACCGTCTCTCCAATACGTCGCCGCAGGTGGAGCGCAGGTGCTTGTCGCATCACACGCGTTCATCACATCCCTTCCAGTATCCACGCGAACTCTGTATTTTCTTACAATAGCAAAAGCGAATTGCTAGATTTGCACCAGGACGGCATATACATAGACTACTCACTTCATAGTTAGGTTCCTTCCGTCTCTCCAATACGTCGCCGCAGGTGGAGCGCAGGTGCTTGTCGCATCGCACGCGTTCATCACACCCCTTAATTCCAGTATCCACACGAACTCTGTATTTTCTTACAATAGCAAAAGCGATTTGCTAGATTTGCACCAGGACGGCATATACATAGACTACTCACTTCATAGTTAGGTCCCTTCCGTCTCTCCAATACGTCGCCGCAGATGGAGCGCAGGTGCTTATCGCACGCGTTCATCACCACCTCATCAATCTCCAGCATCCACACGAACTTGGGTTTCTCCTTCAGCAACTCGTATAAGAGCGCGCCGTCACCGCCGCCTGCATCAAATACAACCGATTTGTCACAACATCAGTCTAAATAAATAAGTTCACTGCTGGATAAAAGCCTCCTTAGCCTATGCGTATGGACGCGACGCGCCGCGCTGGGCAAGCGGCTTGGCGATCGCAGTTGTGTGTTCACTATGATGATGCTGCTGCCCATAATCAATCTTAGATAAATAAAAAACCAATGTGGCCGTGGGGTGACGGCAGTAAGAATACATTTGTCCTCACCCCAACTCCTCCTGCGTGTGTCGTAAGAGTCGACTAAGGGATTGAAGTGTCACTGACCATTATTTTATAAAAGATTGATGATGGGCAGCAGCGTCATCATAGCGGACACATTACTGCGATCGCCAATCCGCTTGCCCAGCGTGGCGATTATGGGCATTTACCTCCTAATGCGTCTATGCGCATAGTTAATAGGAGAGGCATACGTCCAGTAGTGGACTATCATAGGCTGATGATGATGATGATGACAGTTAAATCCCTTAGTCGGCTCTTACGACACCCATTGGAAGAGTTGGGGTGGTGACAAATTTATTCTTACTGCCGTCACCACACGGTAACAACCTATTTGTAAAATTTTGTTATTCACTATTGGTTGAGATCTTATAGTACAATATTTTGAACTATGCGGAGACCCGAATAAGCCCTACTGTGTCAACCTTCTAATCGCCGTAGTCTGTTAAGTCAGACAATCAATATCCAGCTCACCTCGCCAGAGTCTGATAAATAAGGTCTCATTTCGTTTTTATTATGTAAAAAAAGTCCCATTCAAATGCAAACTCTGATTTACATGGTTTAATGTAATATTGGTGGCGACACGGACAAGCACGGTGAAAGTCACAGTGGTTAACAGGTAAAAATATAATGTATCTAAAGACGAACAAATTAAGGAACAATGGAGCTTTTAAAAATGACTTCAAGGATATTTGCCATATTTGGATGCATTGATATCCATTTCGTGTTATAGCATTTCTATCTGTAAGGTGTTTCGTGACCAGTGAACAATGAAAAGGTGCTATATGAAGGTATATGTATAATTATAGGTATGTACGATCCTTGACTAGAGTGCGTGACGGATTTAATACTGGGTATTTAATTTAACACGCAATGGCTTTCTATCACAAACGAACTACATAATATTACATGTTAGAATTAATGGTTTCTATTCAATGTCAGATATATTGATAACGAAAATGCCCGAACAATTTCATTCATTAATTTAAAACCTATAAAATAGACAAGTTCATATGTGAGAGAGTTTAGTGAAACGTCCCACTTTGTCGTTTGCCATAAAGCCGCTGTCAGTTTATTCATATGAAGATACAAGGAAATCTCGTCTTTATGGTACCTAAGTGACAAAGTGGGACGTTTTACTAAAAACTAACAACTAGGTGGAGATAAAAAATCACTGATATCAAATGAAATGGACCAAACGTGGTAAAATGTGATTAATAAGACACTTGTTTAGAGATATTTCTTACCTAAAATAACAATCTCCTTTCCTTCATAATTTTCCTTGCCTCGCTGCATCAAAGTTTCTGTGTATATGAGATCAGCCTCTGAAATATCTGAAAACAACAAAATAATGATTAAAAATTACTAAATACTTTACTATTGCACAGAGAAGGCAGATAGTCTCCTCGGCTTATGGCCGCACAAAGAAGTTACGTGATTTCATCGGAATGCCCAAGGCCATACAGAGAAAGATGGGGCGTTGCCGTTTGGGGCGGAAAGGTTCTCGAGTGGCGGCCACGTAGCGGAAGGCGCAACGTGGGCATCCCCACAAGGTGGACTGATGACCTAGTGAAGGTCGCAGGAGCCCGCTGGATGCGGGTGGCGCAGGACCGGTCTTGTGGCAATCTTTGGGGGAGGTCTATGTTCAGCAGTGGATGTCTTTCGGCTGATATGACGGTGATGATGATGATGACATTGATGACGAAACAAAGAAGTTACGTGATATACCATAGCACCGGTGATGCCCATGGCCACACAGGGAAGTTACGCTTTGGCCACGATTTAAAAGGCTCGGCCACGACATTGGTCTAAGGCGACCAGCGGCGGGACGGAAAACATCAGTGCGAGAGGGAGTTTCGATATCGCTCTCTCGCTCCAACTCATTGAGATTGAGTCGCTCACCGCAGTCGCTGGTCGGACGAAGTCGTGGCTAGGCCGTTACGTTAACGTAAGTATATTTTTCCTATTTATACGTGTGGCGTGCCCATATTGAAAATCGCATAAATATTGAAAAGTGATATGTACATATGAATATTTCTTTGGCACGCCTTACTTTCCTAAGTGGCTTAAAGGCCCGCCCACGACATTAGTCTAAGGCGACCAGCGGCGAGCGAATCCATGAGTTGGAGCGGGATGCCGATATGGGTACGAGAGGGAGAACGTATGGTTTTCCGCTAAGCCGGTCGCCTTAGACCAATGTCGTGGCCGCGGCGTAAAGGATTTGAGCGCGAACTGGCTCTGCATGATATTGCGAGCTCTTTATACAAAGAACACTCTTCGTAAATACTTCTAAAATAAAATCACATCATCATTAAAATAACTATCATATAATTAGGTACCAACATTAGTAAATCTACCTAAAATAGCGCTACCAATAAATAACTATGTATGTATACTATGTATTAATAAACTATGGTAAACTATCGTTAACAAATTGTATTAAGTTCTTCTCGTATTCATGTCCTAAGTTCATGTCTTAAATGGCTTTCAGGTTGAGGGATCTCAGCCTTCGAGGGCGTCTTTTGGTGATCTTCCGAGCCTTTCTTCCAAATGTTCTAGCTTTCAACGCCTTAATGACATTAGCAATCCGAGTTATAGCCCGAAGTTTAGCAGCTCGTCTTAGAATTCTACGCTCCGGTAAAATTAGTTTTCTCGGTCTTCTCTTTTGAGACAGCGATTGGCTTGAAGCCATAGTTCCAGGTTGAGGTTCCATGTCTTGGCTAGATTCGGCAGGATGTTCGGGACTCGTATTGACGCTCGCCAATACATTTAAGATGGATTTTATTTCTGTGTCTATTCGTTGGGATTCAATCTCCAGGGAGTCATGAGAGTCGGTTTCCATTCTTGTACAAATAAAATGACGTAATAGGTACTAATAAATACTTGTAATTCTTTATAAAATTCTTGAGTGATGTGAGTCAGCTGTGACATTTGAACGAGATTTCTCTTCATGTCTATGTTTTAAATTCAAACCTACAAATAGTTTTTAAGTAGGTTAGATTCCGTTTTCGCCAGGATTTTTTTTTCTATGAAGCGTTATATTATCATAGACTTATTAATTTAATAGACCGAGTCTATTATATCTGTGGGTGACGCCAGCAATGCCTGTCAACGATCTTTGTTTGGCTATACTAGTGCACCTAAACCGCAAATAGTAAAAGTGATTAAAATAAAGCTTTTCATGTATATTTCTGTTCGATAAGTGCACGGAATGTGATAAAAGTGATGACTTGTGTGGTTCCATGGTGTAAAAACCGCCAGGGTTACCTGAATGAACAAAATAAAGACATTACGTTTCACCGGTAATTTAGTTTTGACTTGAATTTTAAAATTTCGAACCTTATTAAGGTAAAAGTAACTGAAAATCTTATTCAATATTTGTTGCCGGATACATGTGTGTAGCTTTGTGAATTAACCATTCGTATTTGCATTCGTAATGTAATTATAAATAGTGGGATTCAAATATTTGTATTGCATAGTGTTGTACTTAAGCGATCGATCGTGATATCGATAAATCTATTGATAGCCAACTCAGAAAATGAATCGATGTTTTTAATTTCCAACAGGTTTCCACAGGACACTGAACAAAGGCTAATATGGGTCAAAAATATCAAAAAGGCAGACGACTGGTGCCCTAAAAAGTATTCAAAAATATGCTCCGCACATTTTTAAGCTGTTGTTTCAGGCAAGGGCGTACCCATAAGTGATTACATTCTGACGTAGTACCCACCATATTTGGTAATCATCCAATGTCATGTCAACCAGAAAGTAAAGTAAGTTTAGTTTAATAATGACACTCATGTGATACTTGTGTAGACTGATTAATTATAAAGAAGCCATCATACGAAAATTGTTAGGTATGCTTTAAGGGATGATAAGTTCCGTAAAACATGTTATAATGAGGGTTTTCTGAAATGCCGTTCATCAGGGCGGCAGCACTGAGGCGTCAGGTCCAGAAACTTGTCTAAATTCTCAGAGCGCCTATAGTTTCGTGTTTAAATGATTTGTACAAGTTAATAAAATTATGTAAAAAAATAAAATGACCTTCTTCTAGTTAGTTGTTCTTTGAGGCTAGGTAATTGTGTTTCTTAGCGGGACCTTACCGCTAAGTGGCGCCAACTAGTGGCATACGTTTTAGACAGAACACTTCTTATGACATTTGACATTTTAATTAAAGAAAATATTTCATTAATTTTGTGATTTTATTTTTATCCTAAAGTGTAGATTTAGAAATCATGACATATTAAGGATCGCAGAAGATCGTGATTCTGGGTAGGAAATAAGGTTTATTCGCACTGTTCATCGCTACCTAATTTGGTAAAAATATTATTATTGCCGATAAAAGCATACGATGAAGACTGGACAACACTAATAGTAATGACATTTTATCTAGTCAGGTTGGTAGCATTGTTCAAGAAAAATTAAGAAAATGGAGTCGGTGATATAATTCACGACCGAGTAGAACTACCTTGTTTGTCTCTTTTTCCTTATGGAATACATACTGAGATGGTAAAGGATGACAATAGTTTGTTCAGGTATGTCTTAATACACGGAATCTTCCCTATATTTTATCTGTGTATATTATAGTATAAGATGTTCCTTTTGGAATTAGAGTCTGGCTAACGAAAGCTGAGAATGAGAAATGGCGGCAAATTAATAAAATATAGAGTATGGTATCACTGGGTTGCACCCCGAAAATCAGTCTTGATACTTGTAAAAATTATTTTGTTAAATTACCTGTATTTATTACAATCCAAATTAATATATTATATATATGTACAGTCGCCATCAGATATATAGTAGCGGTCGAGGTCCCCAAATAAATCGGAGCAACGTAAAATTTCAATAAATTCGTTACGTGAGAAAAGGGCAATGATTTGGGAGCGTGTAATTGGTCATAAATTTAGAGGCAGTCACTTTTCAATAAATTCGTAACGTACAAGTAGGTAAAGATATCGGAACGAACATAACTCAAAGATATCGAAGCAGCCAGGATGATCATAAAGATCGGAACATTTATAGGAAATACACCTTAAGTCTGCGTCACATAGTTTATTTTAATTTGTTACTATGTTGTCACTACTACTACTTTAAGTTGTCAATGTCAAAGATGATTTTGACGGCACTGTTGTGGGTGAGTAAATGAGTTTCCTAGATAAAAGAAAAGTTTTCAAGCATCATTATCGAAAAATGCATAAATTCAATTTTGATTTTTTATTGATGTAATCATATTAATATGGGATAAGTAAATAAAATCGTAAAGCAGCAAATGATTTATTTGAACGAAACTAAAAAAGTATAAAGGGTGAACAGAATACCTAAAAGTCATTTGCGGATCCTATTTTACCACGGTGACAAGTCCGAGAATTGTAAATTTACTGTTTCTCCCATTGCAGGCGTCCACGGGCTACGGTTACCACTTATCATCAGACGGGCCGTGTGGTCGTTTGTATTTCAAATATATTGCAAGAACTTTTAGCAATCAACAATAAATACCGTCTTTTAAGCGAAGCAAAATTATACAGGATGTTTTTTTTTTCGACCGTTCAAATTCTACGTAGTGAATGTGTAGGTCATACTCACCAACTTTTACTATGGGGACAAAGTCGAAATCGCGAAAAAAAATCAGCTGTTTCATACAAATTGGCGGCATTACGCCGGCCGAAATGTATGAAACAGCTGATTTTTTTTTCGCGATTTCGACTTTGTCCCCATAGTAAAAGTTGGTCAGTATGACCTACACATTCACTACGTAGAATTTGAACGGTCGAAAAAAAAACACCCTGTATATTGTCACAAAAATACGACAATTGTAGCGAAATTCCAACATAGGTCGAACCTCATATCAAGAATTTACGAAAATCGTTGTAAACCTTGTGACAATTTTAACGACTTTCCGAAAGTAAAATAGTAAATTACGATACAAGTGCGAAAAAAATTAAGTGGAGTGGAACGAGTGGAGATAAATTAAAGCAAGACCGAAGGGAGTGCTTTAAATCTTCACGAGTTACGAATTTCCTTTTCGCACGTGTATTATTAGTGATAATTGTATGTTGGTGGCAAACAAGCATACGGACCGTCCGATAGTAAGCGGTAGACGTAGCCTGCGGAGGCTTGACATCAGTAACAGTGATACTATAGATATATGATATTATATATATATATATATGTGTATGCTATTGTTCACAATTTCTTATTTACCGCCCTTAATATACAATGTACTATTAAGACAAAATATTATTAAATGACGTACTGACATTTCTATTACTCCCTAGGGAATTTCGCGTGGGTAGGCCCCCCACAAGGTGGACCGATGACCTGGTGAAGGTCGCAGGAGTCCACTGGATGCGGGTGGCGCAGGACCGGTCATTGTGGCAATCTTTGGGGGAGGCCTATGTTCAGCAGTGGACGTCTTTCGGCTGATATGATGATGATGATGATGAATTTCACTTTTCTATTACTCCCGCTATGCATGCAAGCAATGGCGCGCTTAGACAGCAAGTGTAATAAAAAGGTGACATTAACCGGCCCCCAAGATCGCCTGATTTGACAGCTCCTGATTTTTTTTCTATGGGGTTATTTAAAAGGATTTTTCTTTTCTAATTGGCCAACGAACCTTTAGCAATTAAAACAAAATACTCGAACCACGATCACTGAAATAACGCCGGAAATGTGTGAAAAAGTGATGAAAAATGCGATGAAAAGGGTTGGCATCTGCGATGCTACTGGAGGTGGATATTTGTTTGATTATTTTCCATGTGTAATTGCCGAAACAAAATAATTTTATTTAACTAGTGATACTTTATATTTTTTGTGTTATGTATGGAATAAAATTTCAAAAATAAAGTCTACATATCTTATTTGGCCACCCTGTATGACTATGAATGTATATTCTAGATTGACTTATACACTGTTGTGTCAACAGTACTTTCAAATCCCATTGTAATCGCTGTTTAATAATACCTACTTTAATATAATTATTACTCGTACTATTTATTGCGCCACCGCCGAGTACCCGACATCTTCTCACGAAATTTAGCTTTGCTCCTTGTTCTACCTTTGCCAATTTTGGCAATACGTCAAAACAGCGGTTAACTAAATAACTCATTTTTAATGATTTAGGCATAAATTTTTATATCTGTCCAATTTGCGAAAGAGACAGAAATATATTTGTCACGATGACAAATGTCTACTCTTTTCGAAGAACGTCACAACAAACCACTCTGTTCTAAATTCAAATTATTGACAACCTATTCAAGACTTGTGGCTGACCATAAAGAATTTAAAGCGATGTGTATATGACATTAAGGTATATTTTCCATAAATGTTGAGATATTTACGACCACCCTGACTGCTCAGATATTTCTGATTATATCTGTGTTCCGATATTTTTGCCTAATTATACGTTACGAATTAATTGAAAAGTGGTTGCTCCTAAATTTGTGACGAATTACATGCCTCTAATTATTGTCCTTTTCTCACGTAACGAATTTATTGAAATTTTACATTGCTCCGATTTATTTGGGGACCTCGACCGCTACTATATATCTGATGGCGACTGTACATAACGTAGCTGTTCCATGCAACTTTGTCTGCATGACACAATGCAATATGGTGTAGGTATTGTAGGTACCTACTACTCTAAATGATGACCCATGTTATTAAATGGATCCCATATCAAATTTTGAAGGAGCTGAAAAATTGATATGTTTTTAAGCTCTTCATATCATTATAGTCTTTATACCATAATATGGCCGAAAAACAGAGTGATTTTCACACTTGGATATAACACTTTTATATGTCTATACATAGGTATAGGTAATATTAGTAACGATTTGTAAATTCTATCATCGCAGAATGGGTGTAATCATGATTAAAACTACCTATAAAATTGTCCATTACGACACAAGTGCGAAAAACGAGAAATTCTAAACGAGTGGCGATTTTTTAAAACACGACCGATAGGGAGTGTTTTAACTCGACACAAGTTACGAATTTCGTTATTGCACGTGTCTCGTACGACGTTTTTTAGTACAGATGGCCCTCCGAATTTTTGAACCTGACTTAAAATGACCCACTTCTCAGACTAGAGCCTAAAAAATGCACCATCTGTACTAAAAAAATATAATTCTGCCGGTGTGTGTATTTTTAATAAATAGGAAACGAAATATTTATATTTTTTATTCAGAATAATTAAAGTCAGACTTAAAAAACTCATACAATGATTCATATTAATGATTCATACTATTTGTGCCATAACACATAAATCACATAATAAACTCATCTAATGCAGTTTTTATGACATTTTCCACATGAATGACATGGTCAGTCATTGATTTCCAATCTGAGGCAGTTATACTCGCGAACTTTTTTCATTCTTCTCCAACTCGCATAACTTTTCTACCGTATTTTTGACAGCGTTAACTCCTTCAACCTCTCCCAGACCTTCTGGTAAAAAAAACAGATGACCATTTTAAATCAACCTAACATAAATACAAACTTAAATCAATTATAGTCGATAGTATATTAGATAATGAATACAAGAAAATTTATTGAATAAAGGTAAGTATCAAAATGGTACTATGCACTAACCTAGGAACACCGATATCGTGTGTAAACACTCATGTTTTTCCTTTTAAGCGATGATTTTCTCCTCTTGTTTTTCTTTATATTTACTTATTATAGTACGCAGCAGCTTACGAACATTACTTTTCATAGTATTTTTCATCATAAACACCTTAAAACGTTGCAATTGTGGAAAGCGAGCAATGGGTGTCAAGTCGAACGAAAGACAGAACATGACGTTTGACAATTCAGCTTGTGATGCCATATGAAAAGTTCCGTAAAAAACTCATTCTCAGCTTTCGTTAGCCAGACTCTAAGCGTCCTGGTCTTCACTGACACATGTTTTATAGTATTTTTGTAGGTCAAGTACCTAACAACCCTAGATTAAAGAATTAGCCACACTGACAATGGTATGAGGTCAGAGGGTAGCCACCTTATTTATAAACGTCTCCTCACTTAGCAAGCCGATAAGGTCTTATGGCCTGGCCACAACATTGGTCTAAGGCGACCGGCGGGCCGGAAAACCATACGTGCAAGAGGGAGTTCTGACATCAGCCTCTCGCTCCAACTTATGGATTCGCTGGTCCGCCGTCGCTGGGCGCGCAAAGTCGTGGCCAGGCCGTTAGACATATATTGATAAAACCGAAACAGACAAGCAATAATTATCGGCTTGGTAAGTTACGAGACTTTTATGATTTTCTGCGGTTAGATTGACATTACAGACAACCCCATCGGCAGACCGTGGTAAATACGCAAAACCCGAGCAACTAAGTATTGTATTGATATTGATTTAATCCCTGCCTCAGTGTGCTTACAACCACGAGTGCAACGCCACGCTTGAATAGTAGGAAACTTAAATATTGAGAATGTACGCAATTAAATCTGGAGTTAGTTATCATATTGTGTAATATCTTCAACAGACATTTATTACATTGAAGTTGTTAACCCTTAGGTGCATACAGTATCAAAAACGATACGACCGAAATGACACATGTCGAAATAAGTAATCAATTGCGACTGTCACACTGAGCAACAGAGTTCTAATTGGCATCGATTATTTACATAAGTCATTTCAGAAATAAAATGTGTGATACCATATGCACCTAAGGGTTAAAAGTACAAGTTTCTGTCAGCTAATTAATGATTTTTTGATACTTGTTATTGATACTATATGAGGTTGAGTCCAAATGGTCAAGTCTCCAAACATAATTGTCAAGGAGAGAGAGAGATGTCAAGTCTCCAAAAAGATGAAAGAATTATTGAAATATTGGACATAAATATGTAAAGCGTAATTTTACCTGCATTTTCAACTTTCTTTTATTCTTAAGTAATGATTATTATAGCTTAACACAGTCACGTATCCAACCCAGTCTTTAATGAACTTAACTAAACTTACTTTGCAAGTCGTCTAGCACCAACATGTTTCCCAGGGACTTTGAGTGCACTATCTGCACCCTCTGGAAGGGGGACTGTTCGTCGAACACAACATTGTCGATATCGTACTCTAGGAGTCTTTCGTCTGGAAATACAATCAAGTATTAGTCACTGCCTAAGTACTCAAGCCTTAGGTATAGTTCGTGAAATATAAATTGGTAACCTACATTATAGTAAAAATAAACATTCAATTTATATTTCTCGAACTATATTTTGTAGTTGTAAATGAATAGTATCGGGATTCCGGGCTGATATAAATAGTTCAATAGGCATGATGACTGGCAAGTCAAATCAGCATCTTTTATAGAACTGTCAAAACGATCACCACTACCATACCACTATGGAATTTTCTATGAAATACTCAAAAGTGACGTCACGTTTGAGTACTGCCAAATGACCTACCCTTTTAAGTTCTTTTCAATTTATTAAATAGAAGTTCTGTACAAAAATTACTGCAATCTACATCTTAGTAATAATTTCTTCGTGTTTTATGTCGTGCATAATGTTAAATAATTTATTTTAACTACAGTCATCATCCCTATTAGTCCGTGGGCTAGTCGGTCAGAAATTAGAAAACGGTATAATTTGGGGGTACCAAGTGTCCTTTTTACAGTAGTTAGACATATTCATAAGGATGTTAAAAAAGTATGATAGACATCTCAAAGTGGTTGCTAATAGGCATACGGGCTATTTCAAGATTTCCGTTGTATGACAGGTATGGTTAAAATTAGGAGGTACACATTTTCCTTTTCACGGCTGTTAGGTGAGCTTATAAAAACGTCAAAAATGCAAGATTGCCATTTATAAGTGCTACCTAACAAAAATGGGGGCCAATCAAAGATGGTGGATCTCAAGTTTTACAAAATCAAGTATATCTCGAGAACTACTAAATATATCTAATTACTCTCTTGAACAAAATTAAAGGCATATCTGTAAGCTTCATATTTTGCATACACACCATATTGCTAAAACCAACCAATAATTAATGATGACCAAATTTATGAAAATTTCGTGATTTTGATTTTTTTCGTGTCGTGTTTTTACATAGTAGTCATGACGCTAGAAAAATTAAATATTTTTTTAAAGATAGTGTATTTAATAAGCTTTAATTTGATGTATATAACTTGTTGGCAGTATTAAAAAAAAGACCCATAAAAAATATTTAAATGAATTGTAGTCATAATCCATAGTATACTTAGTGATTTAAGAGGCGATGGAAGTGCCACTCGTAAATAATAGTGCTTATTTCAAATAACCAAGATTGAAAAATATAAAAAACTTAAATTATTTTTTAAAGATAGTAGTGTATTTGTATTTGACTACAATTCGTTTAAATATTTTCATGGGTCTTTTTTTTAATACCGCCAACAAGTTATATACATCAAATTAAAGCTTATTAAATACACTATCTTTAAAAAAATATTTAATTTTTCTAGCGTCATGACTACTATGTAAAAACACGACACAAAAAAAATCAAAATCACGAAATTTTCATAAATTTGGTCATTATTAATTATTGGTTGGTTTTAGCAATATGGTGTATATGCAAAATATGAAGCTTACAGATATGCCTTTAATTTTGTTCAAAAGAGTAATTAGATATCTATACATATAATAAAGCTGAAGAGGGTCGAAAGTCTGTACATGGAAGTTATTTACAAAAAAATGATGGAGGAGGTCTTAAAATCGATAATAGATCACATTTATATAATTTTTAGAATTTTTGTCTGTTTGTCTGTTTGTCTGTTTATTGTACGGAGCATCACGAGAGAACGGCTGAATGGATTTTAATGAAAACTTCACCGTCGTATTCAGGAGACCTCGGGTCGGGACATAGGATACAAAAAATGGTCAAGTGTGAGTCGGACTTGCAGTAAAAAATTAAAATTACAGTTAAATCAACCTATCTCAAAAAGTATAACAGATATTTTGATCAAACCAGAAGTCGTTGAAAGAGTTCATTACTATGCATGTGTCGTCATCATCATCATCATCATCATATCAGCCGAAAGACATCCACTGCTGAACATAGGCCTCCCCCAAAGATTGCCACAATGACCGGTCCTGTGCCACCCGCATCCAGCGGACTCTTGCATGTGTAAATATGTATGTGTAAATGGAACAAATTACAAAAACTGCGTAAATTATTTTAAGAGACATGACCAATCAATTTACAAGAAACACCTTAAATGTAATAGCCTACAACTATTCAAAAGTATCAGCAGACGCGACGCATTTGCCATGACTATTTGAGCAGGCGCTATAATAATAAGTGAGGACTGCATTCTTCAACCCTCAACAATTTATCAACACCATTTTTCTCAGAACTTTATACCCCGTACTTTAAAATAATTGAACAAGGGCATACTTTCAACGGCTTTAATAGCTGATATCTCCAAAACGATCCGCTTAAAGAAAAAAGTTTCTATAATTTTTGAAGACGTTTCTTTTGATGTCTCATACGCTTACGATTATGTACAGTCCAGTTCATAAATATATGAGCAAATCCAAGTCTTCAAAAATAAATGAGCGTAGAAAGATACATATTATTATGCATCTGAACAAAGGGTTTAGCAGCCTTACCGAACAAGAGGTGCCTTTCCCCACGGATGAGGTCAATATTTTAGGTGGTGTACTAGCAGGACCTAAGAATACTCAATGCTTAATATCAGCTCTAGATCTTCTTTTGTTTCAGAGTTATTCAAGATAATGTAAAATATACAGGGTGTCGTTGAAAGTGGCATATTTCGAGAACTGTTCAAGTTAGATCAATCAAACAAAATTGTGTTTGATAACAATAAAATAAACTACACAATGCATATTTTTAACCTGCATCTTGTCCTTATTTTTCATAATAAAAAACAGAGTTCTTGTTTTTTTTCCATATTTTTTTTTATTTCACGCGGAGGTACACCTACAAAAAAAATATGCATACATAGCCACTAATGTCCACTGTATACATAAATAAAAATATTTCCGTAAATCATCGTGCGTCATGCCAAAAAAAAATATTTCAGAAGTAGTCGTTACTGGCATACAAATAAAGTACCAGTGCAGCGTGAACATAAGTTAGTGTGTAGGTATACAATCTCTCGACACTTACCACACAAAATATCATTGACGTGCATTGACTTATTAGTACATTTGCTTAGAGGTGTGCGCCGGCATAGAAATCACCGGCGGCGGCGCGCCGCAAAATTTTGCCGGCGTGGCGGCGCCACGCCGGCGTCAAGGCCAAGTTGTTCACCCATACGTTCATATATACTTGTATATAAGGATGAGAAGATATTAAAAACCTAGATATTAGTTTAGGACAAGCTTATTATTAAAAAAATAAACACGAAACAAAGTTATACATTGCATTTTATGAGGGAATTGTCATAATTATCGTGTACGAAAATTATTTTATTAACTCGCACTGGGTCGAGTCGTGACATTTTGTCTACACATCTACAGATTGCCAATACTACACATTCCCAATTGTACAGATTCCTAATATTACAGATATTGACAATACTATGCACTCCCGATTGTACACATTCCCAATAATACGGGATTCGAATACTACAAATACCCAACACTACAGATTCCTAATACTGCAAGTTCCAAATACTACGAATTCTCAATAGGTACTCCAGATTTCAAATACTACAGATACCCAGCTTTATAACCTTTTTATAGTACCAACATCGCCCACACATGCTAGTCATACATCGGTGTATAATATTTTAATTACACACGAAATTTATTTTCATATAAAATCTATTTCTGCATCGCGCATATCGTTATGTTTTGCTTTATTTGACGTTATTATTACAAGCCTCCAAAAACTGCAAAAAAAGTAAAATTTTAAATGCGTTTTAATATACTCATAATAAAATATTTCGTACACTGTCCAAAAAGAGGAAACATACCGACATGAGAAATACCTTTCCTAAATTGTTTATGAAAAAATTTTTGTTACAAATTGGTCTATTTTTGGAGGAGGAAACAGGGGACACAAAACCATGTTTTCGCCAATTTTACGTAGGTATTATCAGGCGAAGCTGCAGTTGTCTATTTCTAAGTCGTGCAAAGCGATAGCAAATTTTTTAAAAGGCTTAATATTTTTAGAGGCAAACATATTTTATTCAAGAAGCACAAAAATCATCCATGGCAAACACTTAAATTAATAGAATCAGTTAATAGACAGTCATTAAACCTCATATGGTGGCCTAACGTAGATGATGAAAAAACATCCATCATCATCATCAGCCTATCGCAGTCCACCTAGGACATAGGCCTCCCAGGTTTCACGCCACCGTTTTCGATCTTTGGCTGCTCGCATCCAGCTCCTGCCAGCCATCCTGCGCAAATCGTCCATCCATTTTGACTGAGGGCGTCCCACACAACGCTTGCCGAGACGCGGTCTCCACTCAAGAACTTGTTTACCCTAACAGTTGTCGGTTCTACGGCTAATATGGCCAGCCCACTGCCACTTCAGCTTGCTAACACGGTAGGCTATGTCGTTGTCGATAACTTTGGTTCTCTGCCGGATAACCTCATTTCTGATTCGATCCCGTGAACAAACGCCGAGTATAGCCCTATCCACAGCTCGCTGAGCGACCTTAAACTTATGGACCAGCCGTACAGTCAGTGTCCACGTTTCGGCTCCGTGCGTCATGACGGGTAGGACGCACTGATAAGACTTTTGTCTTCAGACACTCTGGGATCGACGATGTGAAGAATATAATGTAATGAAAAAACACAAAGCGAATAATACCTAGGATTATAAGCCTAAAAGCGGTTCAATAAGACTACTTACGACCTACGAGCAAGTGTGTTGAAAAAAGCATTACAGTTGGGAATCAGTAGACGTGAAATATAGAGAATATGGAATTAGGACTGTAGACATAGGAATTTGTAGGCATGGTAATCTGTAAAGTAACTGTCTAAGTAGGAATCAGTAATATTGAAAATCTGTAGACATGGGAAACCGTAGGTAATTGGAATATTAAAGTATTGGGATTCTGTAGGTTACTAGGTTTGTAAATCTGTAGTATTGGGTATGTGTAGACTTGGAAATCTGTAAAAGAAATCTGTACCATTGTGAACAATTCTGTCCGAGTAGTGTGTTTTTTTCGTATGTACGTATCAATCACCGTTAGGCCTGAAAATCTGCAATCCGGAAGTGCTGCGCATACAATCTTGTCGGACAGAGGGAACCGCTTGTCGATATTCGCAAACATATTGTTGTTTAATGTCAATATGATCAGCGTGGCGCGTAATTTAAATGATTTTATTCCACAAAATTTTTGTCGCGGCGTGGATTTTGAAAACCTCGGCGGCGGCGGCGGCGGCGTGGGTCCCGCGGCGCGGCGTCGCCGCGCCGGCGTGGCGCACACCTCTACATTTGCTATACAGGGTGGTCCAAACCTTGACGTCAAAAAAATTTTTTTAGGTTCTCTACGTCATGGGCTATCAGAATAAACCCCATGTATGTTAGCCGATTTTTTGTAGTTTTGGGGTTATGAATTTTTGAAAAAAATTTTTAGAGAAATACTGGAATGAAGAAATTTATTGATAAAAAAAACTATTGGGTTTTTTAAATATTTTCTTTTTGTGAAAGTATTACTACAAATAAAGCACTTACTGACAAAAAAATTTGCGTCCTCACTTTGATACAAGTAGGATAAAAAATACCAAATTCAAAATTTTACGTTAAAAACGCATCAAAATAGCATTAATGTAGGTAAATAAAAAAATAAAACATATCCCAAGGATTTTTGGTTATCTAAAGACTGCCCTTGACCTTAAACCTTCCTAAAAGCAAAAAAAAGTGATACTTAATGATGAGGATTTTTCGGAGTAGTCGGTCAAATAAACTTAAAAAAAAAGCTTCTAAATTTTTTATTTAAAAATAAAGTTAAATTTCGTCTGTTTTGTTGTTCTCATCAATAAACAAAAACAGAAAATACACGAAAACTCAATTTGTATACTTATTCAATTATTTTTTTACTACTTTAAAATTTTAAGCTTTTTTGAGTTTATTTGACTAACTACTCCGAAAAATCCTCGTCATTAAGTATCACTTTTTTTTTTTGCTTTTACGAAGGCTCAAGGTCTAGGGCGGTCTTTAGAATACTAAAATCCCTTGGGATATGTTTTATTTTTTATTTACGTAAATTAATGCTATCTTGATGCGTTTTTAGCGTAAAATTTTGAATGGCATTTTTTTATCCTACTTGTATCGAACTGAGGACGCTAATGTTTTTTGTCAGTAAATGCTTTATTACAAAAAGAAACTAGTTAAAAAACCCAATAGTTTTATTTTTATTAATAAATTCCTTCATTCCAGAATTTCTCAAAAAATTTTTTTCAAAAATTAATAACATGAAAACTACAAAAAATCGGCTAACTTACATGGGGTATATTCTGATAGCTCATAACGTGAGGAATCTAAAAAAAAATGTTGACGTCAAGGTTTGGACCACCCTGTATAAAAGAGAGATAAACATTTGACACTTAATACTGTTTTCGACATTTGATTTGTTGCATTTTCTGTTGGAAAATGGAAAACATTCAGTGTAAGCCTTGTGAAAAAACGTTAAAAAATATATGTGGAAAGAAAAAATGCATACAAAATTGACAAGAGGCTGATTTATATAGCAAATGCACTAATAAGTCAATTTACGTCAATGATATTTTGTGCGGTAAGTGTCAAGAGATTGTATACCTACATACAGTGATGGGCAAAATGTAATCGACTAACGATTAACAATTAAGATTAACTAAAAGTAATCGATTAATGATTAATTTTGACGATTAATAAATCTTAGTCGTTCTTGTTCGACTAATTTAATCACGATTAAATTAATCGACGATTAAATACGAGCGATTAAATCCATAATCGATTGTTTAATTAGATTATTTTTTTTTGATTAACATCAGGATTTTTTGCGAGTCGTGAATTCAGGTTACGCTAACAGACTTAACGTATGCGGAATGAAATCTGCACAAAGTTTAATATTATATTAAATAAATGATATCATTATTATTTTCTTGAACATGTACGTTTTTTAATATCGATTTTAACAAGTATTCATGCAAGATAAAAACTACTTGAATCCAAAGTGTATAACTTTAGTTTTATGATACTTTATCCATTGATGTCGAAAAAACAAATGTTAGCATTTTTCTTGCCTCTAATTTTATCTTCTGTAGGAAAACTTTAAATAAAAATCCTTTGCTCATTATATTTCATATTCTTGTTAATTGGTCTATTGATACTTACTTATTATGCTAAAAATATTTAATTGAAATTAGCTATAAGTCGTTCACCGTGACATCCGTTAATGAAAAAGCAGTGTTTTTTACACTTTTTGATCAAATGGCGAAGTCATATTTTCAAAGTTGTTTATTTTTATTTTCCGTGTTGATAGGCTTGCTCTTTGTTTATGTTTCGTAATGCCCATGGTTTGAGGATGTTTTTCATCAATTTTGTTGTCATATTTAGAAGTATTTCTGAGCTCCCTGTTCGATTTTGTGATTCGGGTTAACGTAATTTCCTTTATTCGAGCTCTTTCTGAAAAGTGGCTGTAGCCAAATTGTTACATTACACTAGGGTTTCTAATATCATTTATTGGAAACGAAAAGAATGCGAGATTTTTATAAAACAGTGTTTCAAATCTTGCCTTCTTCTAAAAAATCAGAATCATCGTCGATTTTGGCCTTAGCAAATGTGTCTTGTGGAAAATACATGCAGTTGTGCGACATTGTTCTACTCAATTGGCCATAATTTCTAAAGAAAGATGCCAAACCCGACAAAACTATCCAATTTAATTAACAATTGTATACAAATTAATTTAGCATTGAGACACAAGTTAAATTTAATTTTTTTATTTTGTTTTTACTTGTTCAAAATTTGTGCAAATTTCACTCCGCATACGTTATACCTGAAGCGATGTATAAAAATACCTAGGACTTTCTACGAGTATTTCATAATCGCGGTTACCTTTGGTAAATAATATGTCAAAGCATTCGTCAGTTTTTGACAAGTGGCGTCAAAGAATGTTGAACGATAATACATTATTTTATTTATGCACTGTGTTGAAAAATTCTTAATCGAGTAATTTAGTCGATTAAAATGACGATTGATTAATTGTTAATCCAATTCTGCGACGATTAAGTTAATCTCAATTAAATTAATCGCGATTAATTTGTGACGATTAATTATTTAGTCGATTAGTTAATTGATTAAAAAAATAATCGATTAATGCCCATCTCTGCCTACATACTAACTTATGTTCACACTGCACTGGTACTTTATTTGTATGCCAGTAACGACTACTTCTGAAATATTTTTTTTTTTGGCATGACGCACGATGATTTACGGAAATATTTTTATTTATGTATACAGTGGACATTAGTGGCTATGTATGCATATTTTTTTTGTAGGTGTACCTCCGCGTGAAATAAAAAAAAAATATGGAAAAAAAACAAGAACTCTGTTTTTTATTATGAAAAATAAGGACAAGATGCAGGTTAAAAATATGCATTGTGTAGTTTATTTTATTGTTATCAAACACGATTTTGTTTGATTGATCTAACTTGAACAGTTCTCGAAATATGCCACTTTCAACGACACCCTGTATATTTTACATTATCTTGAATAACTCTGAAACAAAAGAAGATCTAGAGCTGATATTAAGCATGGAGTATTCTTAGGTCCTGCTAGTACACCACCTAAAATATTGACCTCATCCGTGGGGAAAGGCACCTCTTGTTCGGTAAGGCTGCTAAACCCTTTACCAATCAAAAAAATGTGTACATAATTACCTGTCAAAATAATCCCAGCATGTGTCACATTAATATTTAGCAACTGAAAAGTAAAAATTATATAACTATGTGCAACTTCACAAATATCAACGCAAAACCTTTTTCGCATATTTTGGCAGTCATCAAAAAAAGTCTCTTCGGCTCTCGGTTTGTTAGACTGACAGCGTGGGTTAACCCCTCGGGCCTTCGGCCCTCGGGATAGTGTGGACTGTAGCCTCGGGACTACGGCCCTCGGTTTGTTAAACTGACAGCGTGAGATAACCCCTCGGGCCTTCGGCCCTCGGGATCGCGTGAACTGTGTTATCGAACTTACGACCCTCAGGTTCATAGACTGACAGCGAAGGTTAACCCCTCGGGGCTTCGGCCCTCGGGATCGCGTGAACTGTGTTCTCGAACCTACGACCCTCAGGTTCATAGACTGACAGCGAAGGTTAACCCCTCGGATCTTCGGCCCTCGGGATCGCGTGAACTGTGTTCTCGAACCTACGACCCTCAGGTTCATAGACTGATAGCGAAGGTTAACCCCTCGGGCCTTCGGCCCTCGGGATCGCGTGAACTGTGTTCTCGAACCTACGACCCTCAGGTTCATAGACTGACAGCGAAGGTTAACCCCTCGGGCCTTCGGCCCTCGGGATCGCGTGAACTGTGTCATCGAGCCTACGACCCTCAGGTTCATAGACTGACAGCGAAGGGTAACCCCTCGGGCCTTCGGCCCTCGGGATCGTGTGGCCTGTAGCCTCGGGCCTACGGCCCTCGGTTTGTTAGGCTGACAGCGTGGGTTAACCCCTCGAGCCTTCTCACGATCGTGTGAACTGTGTCCTCGAGCCTACGGCCCTAGGGTCCATAGACTGATAGCGTGGGTTAGCCATTCGGGCCTTCAGCCCACGGTTTGTTAGACTGACAGCGTGAGTTAACCCCTCGGGCCTTCGGCCCTCGGGTTTGTGTGGATGGTGAGCTTACTCCTGCAGCCCTCCTGTTGATATACTGGCAGCGGGTATTAATGCCTCGGCACTCGGGTTCGTTTAGAGAGGGGCCTCGGGCCTCCGATCCTCGGTTTGATAATCTGACAGCGTGGGTTAACTCCTCGGGCCTTCGGCCCTCGGGTTCGTGTAGACAGTGGCCTCGGGCCTACGGCCCTCGGGTTGATAGGCTGACATTGTGGGTTGACTCCTCGGACCTTTGGCCCTCGGGTTCATGTGGGGAGTACTTGATTGATCCGATTGGCTACAGGATATACTGAATGCTCCGTTCTGCTCAGCTCTGTCTTCTTACAGCTTAGCATCGACCATAAAACAACATTTCGTCATAAGCCCGATTGGGATTTGGCCCTAACTCGAAGCTCGGTTTCAGCCTTCGTGGTCTTGACGCCTCACCTTTGGGCCTTGGGCCCTCAGGCTCGGTTTGTTTAATTACTGCATATATTAAATGCTTGGCACTATGTCTCGGTCTCGGCCATAAAGCCAGTATTTCATGAAAAATACGATCGGTCATCGGCACTGCTTGGAACTCGCCCTTTGCAGCCTTAACGCCTCGGCTTCGGGCTTTCGGCCCTCAGGCTCGACTTATTTGAATACTGAATAAATATTATATTGAATGCTAGAACGCGTCGGGCTCGGACCACTGTTCTGTTTTCTCATAGTTCGGCCTACGACCTCCTTACTCTGTATATTTGACATGTATTTTTATTGTTTCTGTGATTGGGTCGGCCCTCCTGCTGCAAGGCCGAATTACTTGGGCCCCTGGAGTGGGTTTCCGGGCCTTCAACCCTCTGCTGGATCGGCCTTCTTCCTCCCAACCTAAAGTTCGCCCTTCGGGCTTGCTGAACTACTCGGGATTTATTCTTTTCGCCCCAGCACACTGCCATCTTAGATTATTTTCCAACTTTTTCCGAATATTACTCTTTTGGGTTCCTCGACTCAAACCCTGGCGATAGGTTTTTGCATACACTGCACTGACGCTTACTGCCACGCATTCAGCAACTGAAGTCCTCCGGTTAACTTAGGGTAATCCATGCTATCATGATAACTTTTATGATGCTCTCAAGCCTCATCTTAATTTTTACCCTCAACTCCTTACTTACGCTATGCTTATGCTTTTTAGAATACGTATAATTTTGGCATTTTGAAATACGACTATCATTTTGTTTGCTGAGGGAAACCACATTATTTTACTACCTTTAGAGATATCAAATTTTGAGTAGTATTTGGAAGTTAACCTTAAACGATAGGTACCTAAACCATTTATTTCATTGTGTATGATATTAATTTCTTTGCTACACCGAACACAATACGTTTGTAACTTGGCTGTTAATCTGATATCTTATCACAATTTCAAGGACCAATTCTTAGAAACCCATTTACCAGACATACATTTGAAAATGTACAACACAGATCACCAAACAGCACGCGTGCGAAGTCGCGGGCACAGCTAGTATTTAATAGTTCTCGAGATATACTTGATTTTGTAAAACTTGAGATCCACCATCTTTGATTGGCCCCCATTTTTGTTAGGTAGCACTTATAAATGGCAATCTTGCATTTTTGACGTTTTTATAAGCTTACCTAACAGCCGTGAAAAGGAAAATTTGTACCTCCTAATTTTAACCATACCTGTCATACAACGGAAATCTTGAAATAGCCCGTATGCCTATTAGCTACCACTTTGAGATGTCTATTATACTTTTTTAACATCCTTATGAATATGTCTAACTACTGTAAAAAGGACACTTGGTACCCCCAAATTATACCGTTTTCTAATTTCAGGCCGACTAGCCCACGGACTATATTGCTAATCAATTCGGAAACAAATGCTATGAACTTATCGTCTCTCATTGGGAATATCTACATTATAGGTATATCTCAATTAGCTTCTGTGTCATGGATACTGAAAATTTTACGAAATACATATTACATAAAGGAACTAAAGGAAAGGATGATACACTACATCTGTATCATTGTTAGCTCGCTGAGTTGCGTGTAACGACTCCTCGCCACTACCAATTTGCATTTCATATTAATGTTTAGGGTCCCCAAAACCAACAAATAACCTTTTTTCCTCTAAACCCATGACTACTGATAAAATAAATGTACCTAGTGCATAACTTCAAACTCGGATACTTAAATCCAAATCTGTAACACACGTCAATTGACTACAGATGTAGTGAGAAATGACTTGCCTTCGGAAACGTTCGTCAACGTCATGTTGTTTCAGTCTATCTCACTGAGACTGACAGTAATAGCTGTCATGCTACTTCAGTCAGACTCGATGACACTGCCTGAAACAGCATGTGTTTACGAACGTTTCCGAAGGCAAGTAATTTCTCACTACACCTGTACTATAGAAAACTGAACACCTAAATTCTGAGAAATTATTTAATTAATCCTTAAGCTTTTTTTTCTGAATTATATCAGAGTTTGAAGTTACGCAACACTAATAACTGAGAGGGTTATCATAGGTACTTATCAATATCATACTTCAATAACACAAGAGTTTAATTCACAGCATTTTATGGTTACAAGCCGTACCTATTTCTTGTTAGCTGTGTATTTTAAAATTAGTTTTGATAAGAAGCCAGTTAGCCCTCTCTGTATTGTGAAATAATCTTGAAGCAAATCCATGCAGTGAGCTCCTATATTTTCAATACTTTTAAAACGTACGAAGCCTTGGCCATATTTTTGTGTAGATTATCGTACAACGTCATAATTATAGAAAATTACGTCAGAAAATGTAGGTACATGTCTGATAGTGAGACATACTGTGAACTTTTTCACTTATCTACTTTCGCTTATCAAGATGGTCTCTTATTGGTCCCGTGTGACGAAGGCATTATAAGATAACCATGTGTATTTTCTAGGCATTGGGTATACGACATCTTTGACTAGATATAAACTTCTTTATGAAGTTTAGAATATTGCTGCCACTAACTATTCGTAACTAGATACTATCGACAGAAAGGAATATAGTAAGAATAAGCCGATCTTCACTTCACGTAGCAATCTCAGCCTGTGGATATTTTATACGCGATAACATATTTTAAGAAAACCATTTACTTACGAGTATTTTAATGTGGAACCATTACGATTTATGCGACTACGTTAAATGAATAAAGCAAAGGGTTGATATTTTTAAGCGATATTGCAACGCGGAGAGTTTCCGGGCTTGGTAACTTTCCGTCCACATATCAGTATAGCCATTCCATTAGGGAATTGTCTAGTCGGTAAATGTTTAACAGTCATGATTGATGATTCATGACCATCAGACTACCGTAATGGTAGAATGGCACCCCACACCCAACGCCTATTAAATTCAATAAATGGGCTTGGCCTCGGAAACGGGGGCACGCCAGTTATACAGATTTAAATTTTACCAAATCTCTAACTAATTTCGGTTGGAAGTTGGAAGCCGAATAGCATAGTTATATTTTTCATCGTAGGTAATTTCACGGAAATGTCAAGTCATACTCGTATGCTGTAGTGCTACAGTATCCAAGTTACTTGAATCGGAACAGCCAAGGAACGTGAAATTAAATTGAACTTTAGCGAAACAAGATAAGGTCTATGCGACGGCCCTATAAGTCACATCGTTAGTAAAGGGCTAATTCGGACTTTCTGAGATAAAACTATCGGAAAAGATGATGCATTTTTGTACCTACAGGCTAGTCTAGTCTATAGATGGGTCGACAATGCGTCTTTTTATTTAACGTCATGCTATATATTCGTAGTAGTAGTACCTACTAGTAGAATTTGAGCTCGATGGTGGTATCCTCGCTAGATAAATAAAATATTTTTTGCAAAGAATGAAAACTGGTCATAACGAATGTACAAAAGTATAAAATGAAGGCTGAGGGGTTCAAAAGGAAAACGCTAACGACCAGTATCATGTGCGTTGAACAAATATTTATTATGCGATCTCAGGAGAAATAGGCACAGAGGTGCGCTCCCTTGTTATTTCAGTTTGATAAGCTAGGTACTAACTACGTTTTGCGACAAGAATTGTCGCGAAGATAGAAAATTTCGAGCATCTATCTCTACTCCTCCGATCAACGCGTAATTCGAGTGATAGGGATAGGTGCTCGTAATTTTCGATTATCGATGTACACGGTAGGCCTTCAGACCTCGAAAACTCACCTGAAGTCGGGTAATACCTGCCGAAGAGGCAACGTTTTATCGGCGCGTAAGCTTGGGATTTTATCACACTGATGTATTTTTTCAGCTGACTCTCCAATACTCTTGCGGACTATTGAAAAAATAATAAAAGGAAGAACAAACCCAATAAGTATGCGGGTTAACTAACATGCAAATAATAGTAAATATCCCATTTAGGATTTTAAGGTTGAGCGTTTTAAACTGGAATTTCAATCTGTTAATATCATTGGAATATTAAAAGGGTAGAGGAACATGCCGGTTCTTCTTTTAAAATAGTGTACCATTAGCTGCGACCATATATAACATGGACGTCTAACGCCAGCTCAAAAATGCCCCTAAAACCAATTGTTCAATTGTGCCAAGGTGGGCAGGACATAGCGCTTTTCTTAACACCGCGCATATTTCGGCGCAGCATCTTTGACAAATGGTTCTGGAATATAGCCAATCAAAACTTTGACGGACCAATCACAACTATTGTTAAATGGTTTAAGTTTTTATAATTTCCTCAGCAAACTAACGGTATTAAACTACTCAACCATTACTTGGATTCAAAACGATTATAATTACTTAAATAAGTAAAATACTATTAAATTACTTGAATATACATACAGTGTAAGGTGTTGATCTAGTGACCTGAAACTATTTAGTGACAGATATTTAGGTAATATAAACAATATTGTACAGCATAAAACCATATTATAGCAAAATAAGCAACGAAATTGTACAGTAATACTTGTGTCATAAAATAATTATAATTCTAGTATACTGGCTAAATATAAGTGTTACGTAACGAAAATATATTGGTGGCATTCATAGGTAAAAATATAGGGAAAATACCAAATCGGGTAACATCTAACCTGAGCTAGTAAGGTAAACATCAAACTTATAGCCTCTTTTAATTGTAGGCAATAATTTAACTCTTTCGCACTCCAATGACATTCTGACAGAACCTTCCAGTAGTTTAGTGTTCTAGAAAACAAAACACGCTCAACCTTATCGCTAGCTGGTTAGTTTTATGGGATTACATGAATTTATCAGATGACACAGATTTCACAGCAACCAACAACGTAGGCGAATAAATAGAGACTGGTAATCTCCATTCAGAGGATTTACATAATATGGCGTCTGCGATAACTGATATAATATAAGATAAGGAATCACAAGGGAAACGCAACCTTTTAGGGAGATAGCCACTCTTTATTATTCTTGTCTTTGGTAGTGCATAAGTCAGAAGAATCAAACAATAAAGGCAGAACAACACCGACACCGTGTGCGTGGCGCGCGCCTTGTTTCGTATGTAGATGGCACACCGCGCGCGTGCACGCCGCGCAAGCGGTTTGCCATCTAATGTCATTTACATAAGCTACAACGCACACGCCACGCACACGCGCACCTGCATCCGGTGTGGTTTGGCTTTTAAAATCGCAAAACTTGAAGTACAGGTCTGGTATTTTGCTCATTAGTTATTTTACTAAAGAACTATACAGTCACCAATATTTTAAAGCAACGAAGAATACGAAGATCGCAAAAATTTGTAACATGCTCTTATGGCTCTGGCAATTTTTTGGCCTTTAGGGTGCGGCTCTACTGACGCGGAGCGGAGCGGAGCTGTGGGAGCTTCGTACGCACCTGGTCTCGACAGGTGTCAGATTCATACTATTCATAGGCACCTGGCCCTAAAATATTGAAATTCTATTTTATTTGGAAGAGTATTGATTTTGTAATGGATTACGACTAATACACGGTCATCGAACTGAAGACTGAGCTATAAAACAAGCGCGCAAAGTCACTGGTATTAAAAATAATTACTATAACTTTGTTAATTTCATGGGAATTGACTTGGAACTATTTTTTATGTTTATTTTAGAAAACAATATTCCTAAAGTAATGGTTTTCAGAATAAATAAACCTGTAAATATATAGAAAATTAAATGCGCGTATTTATTTTGACAATTCGCCATCTCATCTCCCCATAGCGGCAGAAAAAGTATCAAAAACCCTCATTAGACCACATCACAGTGTTTCGAATTTTGAATTTAAAGAATGTAATTGATCAATTTTGCACAGCTCCGCTCCGCTCCGCTCCGCGTCAGTGGCCAAAAAATTGCCAGAACCATAAGACCATGTCACAAATTTTTGCTATCTTCGTTGCTTTAAATTATTTTGACGGTGACTGTATGTATTTCAGTAAATACAATGCTTGCTCAGCTTGCCTCACTGTATGGTCATTTTCATCATCTTTTTCCTCCGTATTTTCACGGAAACGTCCAAATGAGGGTTTTCGATAATTTTTCTGCCACCAG